>JAHZMX010003718.1:0-13012 GCA_027743895.1 Seira musarum
GAAAAGAATTAAGCTAACCTTTTATCATTGTTATTCGACAGCATATATCACATCGTCATAAATAGCTAAATGCAGTAATATTTTTTTTGGCTTGTCCTACAATACATAGATATTTTTGAGGATATAAATTTGCTGTACCACTAACACGATCAATTTCTGAAATAACTATATTATTCATGACTTAACTTTAAACGGAGTAATTTGGAGTACTTCCATTTCCATTAACAGAATTTATGTTACGTTACAAAGACGATAAAGCAGATTCGTGACATATTTACCTCGTCATTTATTGCAAAAATATCTTAAGTGCTCTGACGCAAAAAAAAATCTGCAATTCTTTCGTATTTTACTAACCCATTAGATATATTCATTTACGAATGCGCTTCAATTCTCTTCTTTCATGTCCGGTATGTTTTTTTGTTCAAAAGTGAAAATCCCACCTGGCATGAAAATCATAATTGTTCAATTGTGAAGGTTTTCAGGGGCAATCATGTTGAACATCCGTAATTTACGGATAGGATATTATGATGCGATACACATGTAACATGTAATCGTCATCTCATCTCGTTCACTGATCACTGGAATTGCAGAAAGCTAACAAGGTATATTTTTTAGGATGAATGAGTCCAAAAATTGTTGAAGTGGAGGCTGCCGCCACGATCCTGAATTTTGGTCCAGGAAACAGGACAAAAAAAAACATGATCGGCTTTTTCAATAACCTGTGTTATGGCGTTTTCCTCCTTGTTTTTGTTTTGCCTCCGCTCGCTTGTCATTATATCATCCGTCACCTTTTTCCCACCACAAAAAAGGAAAGGTGAAATAAAGCGTAAAAATGCTACCGCAGACGAAGAAGGAGGCAGGCAGCAAAGAACATAACTGACTCTGTTTGGTCTCGTTCATCGTTTTTTTTTCTTCTGGAAAAATATATTTTCTCAGGTCATGCTTGTCACTCAGGTGTGGTTTGTCAGAAATTTAAAAGCCCGATACCGAACGAAAGCAAACCAGGAGCTGAGTAATTGAGAGAGCGGCTGTTCTCTTCTTTTGATTGTGATTGCTAGCCCTCCAAAAAAAGAGGAAAATATTTTGGGTAGGAAAGGAAATGAATTTCATGAAAATTATGAAATAAAAAGCAGAAGGTCTCATTTTTGGTAAATGTCAAAGTTCTCTTAAGCCGCTTGAATAGCATTAAAAATTATTTTTGGGGTATAAAACGATAATGTCACGCAGCAGTGGATTGCGGATTGGATTGGGATGCACACCTGGTTAACCAAACACGAGTCAAAAAATACATATTGATGTATGTCTCATCTCATCACCATCATTCTTATCATGTGTGTGGGGTTCGATTGATTTTCCTTCTCAAATTTCAGTTTCTGCACCCAAACTCTTGTAGACCAGCAGACGGTCATGTAGGTAACGTATTTAATGAAGGAATTTTGACACAAAATACGTATTTTTCGGCCTTGGCATATATACATTAAAATTTCAGACAAGGTGGAATGTCGCATAGGTATTTCTGTCACAATTCCATGCGTACACCTCGTACACGTCACAAATCCTCCATCTTCTATTTCAACAAATAGTTGTACAAAAAAATTCATTTCGTGCGTAGTTTTGGGAGAACTAATAATCGACATTCTGCTACTCAATCACTGTTATAGCCTTGTGTCTATTGTACAACCAATTTGCCTCCTAAGTTAGGTTACTGTATCATTCTTCTGATTCGTCTTCATTCATGCGTTTTTCAGTCTTCTAATCTCCTACTTAACGTCACTTCACATCAATGCACAATGTGTGCTATGTATTCATCCTTTCACCTTTTTAACTAAAAAAATGTTTTTCTGGGGCTACTTCAGTTGAGTCCAATCGAATTCACAAGACAAGACCAAGGAAGATCATGATTTTCACAATGAACGTTTTTCCCTAAAACTCAAAATGTATCTTTTTCAAGAGGAACAAATTCTTGTTTACTTGCGTGTGTACAGCTACAACCAATTTCGAATATGAATGTAATGGAGCATGAGAAGGGGCTCGTTCCCAACTCGTAAAAATATTTGTAGAGAAATAAAAGGGATTGAGATGAGTTGAAGAGGCGATGAGATGAAATGCTGGGATCATTTAAGATCACAACACAACTGCAATTGTGACATTTCCACCGCTAAAGTTAGAGCATGAAATCGATTTCTAATACGGATTCATGTCACGTCATATTTATGCCATTTAGTGCAAATAAATACAAACTGGAACTGGCTGGATAAAAATCTAGTCATAACGGCGTTCATGAAACATGACTTAAACAATTAAATTAATTCAGTCACATCATATCTGATTTTCAATTCAATGAAAAAAGTAGTATTACAAGAATCTATTCAATCAATTTCAGTAATTTACTATTCTCGTTTTAGGAGAATTCTTTAGAAATGAGATGACTTTATGCTTTAGCTCCAATCCAGGTACAATCAGACAGACACAAGTAATTTCCTTTTTCTTTGACGATCATCTGGATCTGGACTGGACGGAATTGTGAATGGAATTTTTTTCCCCTCAAAGTTCAATGGATTTATACATCTTCACCGCTAACAAGGGTCGACATAATGACATGATCAAGTCCCTGGAAAAACAAGATAAAATACAAATACATGAGTCATTACGTAACACCTTGCTAAGTACATGATCTCTAAATCTGTTAAAACAGCTTTACTAAACTTTTCAAAATCAGTCGCATTAATTATGCTAATTCCTCTTTTACAATGGCAAAGGCAACGAAAATCGTTCAAATTCCTACAAATGCAAACGCAAACTCCTCCAGACCTTTTTTTCCTCAACTCAAGAATACAGGAATTGACAGGAAAGAATTCTCCAATTTTTTTCTATAATAAAGAAGACCGACTTATTTTGGAAAAAAGGGAAAATCTGAAAATCGTAAGCTGTTATTATTATTATTTATTCGAAGAGGAAGGTAAAAACTTTGAAGCCGAAGGATGAAACCATGTGGGCCGTGAGATCAATATTGAACGTACTTTTTAAAAAGCATTTTTTTCGACATTTTTACGACCATTTTTACTGAATGATTGTTAGTTGGTGGTCTAATTGTAAATGTGCATGCCTGCTTTATGGGAAAAACAGTCCTTTTTGTCAAGTGAAAAAAAAGAGAAGCTAGTTGTTGTATGTCTAATCCTCTTAATAAGAAAGAAAATAAGTGACAAGGTAAATAAGAAGGCGATTTGTAGGTATTTTGTATTCGTATGCTCCCTTCCTTTTTTAAACTTTTAGATTGTGGATTTAAAGTCAAAAGAAAAAAAACCTAAATGACTTGACTCAAATTACATGCTTTAAACGGTACAACAATGCTTAATAAAGTTGTCTTGCTTTAAGGTTTCTTTTGGAAGGGAAAGGGGAAAAAACTCTTTTTAATATTGTGATTGTAGATTGTGCACAATAAAGTGTAATAAATGAATAATCGTTCGCTTGTTTCATGTTTTGCCCACACACATGCATAATATACGAAAGACATCACGCTTGAGCTTAAACTATAAATTAAATTTGCGTTGAGTTCACTTTGTGGAAGAAGTAGAGACCGAATAAACCTCCAAAACGGAGCCAAATCTTCCTATAAAGTCACGACGTTAGTAGCGTACAACGTGGAATTTTGAGATTAATACTAACATTCGCAAATCAATCTGCATGACTTTTTATGTGATTGAACGCATCAAAGCAAAATGTCATATCAATGGGAAAATAATGTTTCAACAGATATACATGTGCCACCCATTTCTAAACGTGAATACGTCCTGTCATGCAAGGTTGAATGATTTATCACTAATTCCAATGATCATCCACTATATCGAGCCTTTCTGCAGTTTTGCTGGAGTGCAAGGATAAATTAAAATTTTTAGAAATACTAAGCCGTTCTATTATTTGTAGTGTAGTAGGCATTATGCATATAAGCAATGCGAATCTGTTCCCTCTTTCTTGCTCTCAGATAGAAATGATCAGATATTAATTTTCCACTGCTCAAGTAGCAAATGGCACTATTACAAAACGTCCTTTGGTAATAAAAGTGATGTGCTTTGCATCATACACTCACTTACACTTGATTTTTAATGGGTGTAGCTGTCGCGGAAGAAGAGCCAAAAAAGTTCCATGCCAAGAAAACACAAGCCATGAGCAATGACTCATCCTTACCATGAGAAAGAAACACAAATTGAATTTACCTGCAAATGAAAATAAATAACGTTGATACTTTTTGGGTGAATAAAACGGATGTACCACCAAACCAAATTTTACCTGGGAAGTCTAGAATGTTTTGAAAAGGGTATGGAATAAGGATGGATAAGATGCAAAGTTGTATAATAAGTGATAGTAAAAGTGACCAAAGGAATTACACTCTCAATCTGTTTAAAATATTTTGCACGCAAATGGATCGCGTATTGCAATGACAGCAACATTTTGCAATTCCTAAAATTTAAAGAAACTTTTACTGTTTTTAATGCAGCATCAGAAGGAAAAATTGATCTTGGATTGGTGATGGTATGGTATGGTGGCACCACTCAACAGATTATCTGGCTAGACTGAGATATCATATTTTTCCCCTTTAGATTCCAAAGTTATAGGCTCCTCCAATTAAACATTAAGTTTGTTTGACATCTTGTCCTCTTAAAAGTTGATCGAAGGAATTTCCGTAAAATATGATGTGACGCGACAACGATGTCGCGTAAAAAATTCCAAACGACCGTTTCGTGAGCATCTGATAAAAATTGCATTCTTCACGCTTCCCATCAGTTGCATACGATATTTAGTGGAGAAGAAAACAACATTAAAATATTTCGTGCAAAAAAATTATATCATATTTCTTGGAATCGGAATGCAGTCTGTAGTGACTCGTCATTTTAACGTAAAATTTCAAATTAGTTAGCCAAGGCAAGGGCGATCGCCTCAAACAAATTCCTCCGTATCCAATAATTTTAATTTTCTATTTGTTTAGCTAGACCACTTTCGACACAATTCCATCCATTTAACTTTTTTAACAAAAAAAGGTGGACTGTTTTTGGTAAAATTCCGGGTTGCTTTCATTAATAAAGGTTTTACGGTATCGAATCCAGCTAGGTTGGAGTCATCCGCCGAAGGTGAATTAGATAATTTTTTCTACCCGTGCCAGAATTAATGGCTTTTACCGAGTGAAAGGAGCAACTGGCCACTTATATACTTCATCAATAAGCATGTCACTTTTTGCAGTTTTCGCTTGGAAAAAATGCAAAGCCAATTGCTAAACTGATACTGCATCATCCCTATCATCATCATCAAAACTTCGAAAAGTTGTGGATTGTGGATCATTTTTTTTCTGCAGCGACGACGAATTGCGATGGGAAAAAATCACTCGGTCGGGCAGAGGCAGGCAGAGTGCTTTGCCCTCGTATCCTTCAAAAGTTACGTCGTCGTGAATCGTGAACATGCATCTCCTTGCCCCATGAAGCTATATCACAATTTTTTTTTGCTTTTATTTTATGATCATATCATTTCAAGATATGATATTACTTTTACTCTACTTTACCAAACCATTACTCAAATGGTTTGCAAAAGAGATTACCAAATGAATCTTTTTTTCTATCCGAGACAAGTTTGACATCTTATGGCTGCAATTTCAGATTCTCTTTTCCTTCTTTTGCAGATTCGCAATTTTCTTATCAGGAAAATAATATTCACGATATGAGATCAAATAAGTACTGCAAAGGCTTTTTTTAATGGCAGTAAAGTACATGTGTTTGTAATTTTAAGCCTTACCAATTTATGTTGGGGTAATTTGCGTATTAACTTACAGTCAATCACAAGTAATAATTTCCTCATTATACAGTAAAAGAAACACAAATTATCATTTTTTCGAGCCTAAAATTTTGTTCGCTCTCATCAACCTTCAGTTTGTTAGGTTGAGCGTACCAAAACCGAACGGATGTAGAATTGGAATTTCCGTACAATTCAGATATCAAATGATGATGAGGATAATAATATTCTACCATATTCTAAACACTGTTTGACGATATTTTTGTCGTCATTAAATAATCCGTTATTGATTTCTAATTAAAAATCCATTTCTTAAAGATCATGCGAACTTGTCTTCTCATTTTCACTCGTTTCCAATTTTCCCCTGATTGTCCTTTTAAAATTTAAATTAGATTTTTCATTTAATTGACAGTGTGCATGCATATTAATTTCTGTCCATTACATCGAGTTCTTACAGTTGATTTAATACTTGCAACGTGCATGCTTCCTCTGCATACGAATTTGTAATATGGAACAACGAACTTCCTTGAGTGATCAGATCTTTCTCCATATCTCAGTCGGAATCGTGAGTCGTGATCAAACTGACTCAATAATTTTTCCTATAGAAAAGTTGTACAATTCAGAGAAAAAAAAATATCTACTTTTCCCATCCTTTCGTATCGACAACTTTTTTATTTATCACTTTCCCATTCCCAACAAAATTTTGGAAATGAAGTCTAGTGGAAAAAGAAACTTTTTCTTCTTCTGCTTCTTCAGCACCACTATTTTTTATGGCTCAATATCTCCCTTGTAAATCTTTTGCTGATGTATTTTTTACTACAATCTTACAACTTACTTACTACTACAACAAACTACAAACTTGACTAAAACTTTTTAAGGACTGAGTTAGGATGTCAGTAGTAGAGTTTTTTTTTTCTTGGCAAGCAAAATAGTTTTTTGGGATTGTTCCTGTAACTAAAATCGTAGTCGTACAATCACAATCGCAATCGTAATCACAATCTTACAATCGTAGTAAAAGTAGTCGAGTCGTAGTAGTCGCAGTATTTTTTTTCTGAAGGTACTTCAGCATCCGGCTTCGCGAAGCAAAAAAAAAGTTTTGCGCATATACATTTTTTTTGAGAAACCGGTTTTTTTCGTTACAAGTTTTGACACTACTCAAACGATTACCCGGTCTGTGAGCACGGAAGTCTTGTGTAATATGCAATCCACATAAACTTTCTTTATACTCTATGACTTTCTACGTTATGGAAAAAATAGAGATACACAAGTGACATGACAGAAAAGGAAAGTGCATTTCTCTTAGAATTAATGTTTATTCGCTTTTTTTCTGAAAAGAAACAAAAGAGTCGCACTTGCTCACTCAACCGAATGAGATGGAGATGGGCAGAGGAGAAAACTTGTTTTGCAGAGATTTCTCCTTTTTGCTAATATTGCTATTGCAGTGATTATGATCAGCAGAAACTTTTTCGTGCTCAAAGTCCAGAAAAAAAGGAACTCGAACTGGACAACTCGAAAAAGAGGAGCATCTTCTTTTGCTTTTACAATTGTAGTCTTAGGCCTGTCTTCATTATTATTAAGATTGGAGGAGATTATCTGCGAGAGACAAAAGACATAAAGATGAAGATAAGTGTATTTGGCTCATGGCTCATGTTTTCTTCCTTCTTTCCTTGCATCCCCTTCTTCTCGACGGCATTTCCTGGAGAAAAAGAATTGAGACTAGACAAGATTGTTTGATAGTAGAGCTCACATTTGTAGCTTACTTCCTGTACGAAAATTCCAGCAGTGGGAAACCTCGATACACCGTCTTTATATTATACAGAAATGGATCAAAACTAATATTATTTGAGGAATATTACTTGTCACAAGAACGAAACTAATTAATCGGGCTTCTTGCTGCAGTTTGATACAATGTTCTTTATTTTATGTCTATTGATTATTAATGGTTTTGTTTGTTCAGATAATTACAAGTTTGTGAATTGTGAAGCTAAACGTATGGAAATATACCGCAGTCCGAACGCGAAATATGGTTCGCACAAGGTTACCATTTTGTCATCTACAGAACAGATCAGCACTATGCCATGCAATGAAGGCAATGCAAATATGGCTGCGTAGATCTTCTGTATAATAATTTTGTATGATTTCCATGTATTTTATGATGGATTTTTGAAAAGGTTTAATGAATAAACTGTAGGTTTTACACGTACTAATTCTACACCGTGTCGATTAAGAATATTATATAGGCCGTTATATCAAGAGTTGGCGCTATCACTGCTTCGAAATCTGTTTTGGGAAAATAATCATTTTCCACTAGAAAAAGAAAAAAAAGATGCACAATTATGGTTGTTTCGATTGCAAAATCCTTGTTCCAGAAAGGGAAGGATGAACTCAACCAGGTACATCTAGGACAACACATCAAGTTTATTCCAAAGCCTACTTCCTTTCCCATTTTTTCCCTCAACTTAAGAGGAAGAGGATAGTAATGATGATGATGATACAATAAAACAGATTTTTTGCGAAGCAAAATGAATTTAAGAGTTGGTTTGCAAAAGCTGTTTTGAAGAAGTTATGATTTTAGTCCAGAACTTATAAAAAGGCAGTTTTATAAGATTAAATATTTAAAATAAATGAATTAAATTGACGAGAAATAGAGTAGGTAGTCGACTTTGCCAAATTAATTGTTTTAGCATACACAATGAACTTTCATTTTGAAAGAAATAAAATTGAAATAGCTTTTATTTTTTAACAATGACAATTTTAACAGATATTTTAATTTTGAACAGGGCAAGCTCCCTCAGTGATGGCACCCCAGAAGGAGGCGGTGCTGCAGCCGAAAGAGCGTCTCCGCATAAGATGTCGCCTAACGGCTGGTAATCCCATTCCGGTGCTGACCTGGTATAAAGACGATAGACTTGTTAATCTCACTGATCCTCGGTTCCGACTCCGAACTAAACGGTAAGTCCATTTTGAAATTTGGACTGCGTCGACAAGCGCATTCGACTACATAATGTTTTACTACGGCTTGTATGCATGTTTCGGTTTGTAAAAAAACTGACAATTTAGGTTGTTTGACTCTTTGGAAAAACAAACAAACGTCGAGTCGGAGTATGATTTTCAGTTTAGGAGTGTATAAATACTCGCCACTTGCTCTACCTTATATTACGATGATGATAACCTTTTCCCCGCAACTGAAATCCCGTCAAATCTAAATAATCTCTCTGCTTCCTGACAATTCCACCTGCTGTGCGATGTTTAAGTTTCACCGACAAGACAAGACTTGCTAAAACTCAAGAAGGAGGATGATGTTTTGTATATGATTTGTAAATCCCGTTTTGGCAATATCTCAGAATGGCAATAATTCTAATCAGTATCATTAAATGAACATGTATCAACTTCATATACGTATGTACTTGGTTTTCTTTCGTCCTAGGGAATCTTTAAAAATCGCCAGTTATAATTTTGCCAAATTAAATCAAAACGAATTTTGCAAAATCTAGTTTAAACAAGATAATGAAGCACTAATATAATATCTAGTCTTTTGGTTCAAGAACACTTTATTTTGCTTGACATGTTTGTTTGCTAACAAAAAAAGTTTTGTGTGTACTCCTTACTTTTCAAAAAAGGAGAAATGATCTTTCCACAGTTTACGCACGACCTAAGTAAAATAAAACTGATCCGGTAGTCGTGTCGTGGTCGTAGTATTTTGCAGAATTTCATGCATTCATACTTACACATGTACGTGTAATTACAAGCAAGTGATTTGTCTAAATGTTCTTTCGTAGGCGTCAGTCAGTTCTAGTGATACGTAAGGCTAGGGAGATGGACACTGGCGTTTACAAGTGTGAAGCAAAGAATGTCTTCGGCTCAGATCACGCAACGACCCGAGTGTCAATTTCAACAATACAACAACAACCTCATTCACGACCATCATCATCATCTTCACCAACAAGGCAGCCGGTCAGGCCTCCGTCCCCCAAACCAGTCGGTGAGTACAATACTTTCATCCTCCCACACTCGTGCCGTATGTTACCGAAATTTTTTTGGCAAAAAAGTGTCAATGACACTCTAATCCGTTATCATTAATTTCGATTTAAAGGAAAAAAGTTCCGACTGCCGAATGTAAACAATTCTCACATTTCCCCTTAATTGTTTTCCTTTGTTTCAGGGACTACACCGACAACTCAACCGACTGTACCGAGCAGTGTGTGCCCATACGATTCGTACTGCCTGAACGGAGGTACCTGCAGCTACTATGATACAATTCGCGAATACGTTTGCCAGTAAGTGCAAAAAGTATTTTTTAACATCCAAAAAATCTACATAAGTACGAGACATTAAGACAGATGAATAACAGCGCATCACACAAGCACTCCAAACTTACTTGAGTTATCTTCCGACTTTGACTTAAATCTCTGAGAAAAGATTACGTAAAGTTGGTTTTGTCTTCTCTGTAACTCAAGATGAATTTTAATTTGATTTTTTACTGTCACTTTTAACATCAATTCACGCAGTACTTTTTCTTTAAAGATTAAATCGCAATGTCAATGTCTTCGGTCCTTTAGTTACTTTAGGATGCATCACTTTCAGCTCTAATCTAAGACCTTTCCCTCGTTTAAAAAATATTAACTCAAAATGCATCGATTTCGCTGTAGTGGTTGAAAACAGACAAACAATTTCTTGAGAAACTGTAACAAAGTTAAAATTGAAGGAACTTTTTCTCCAGTGTTTAGGAAAGTTAGTAGAAAGGAAACCGTCAGTTTAGGAAATTAATAAAAATGCAACATTGAAAAACTCAACGATTTAAAATGAATTGTATTGTAATTCGTACAGCTTAGAATATTTTTTGAGCTATTTATTATTGTCTTCATATTCATATAACTCAAATCTTTATCTAATCTCTGTTTGAATATGTATTGGATTTCGCTCGTGAGTCACGAGACATTCTAGAATTGAGATTTTGGCAACAACAAGATGACTCATCTCTTCTTCATTGATCCCTGCATCTGTGAAGTGATGGATGTGATGTAAAGTGATGATAATACGTAATGCCAATGCACTTTTTAGGAAATAAAAATAATCCCTGTAGCATAGAAAACGCATAATATTTTTATTTCCTGCATGAACTATATGACTATTTTACAGTTTAATTGTTTAGTTTGGTTTTTGCTTGTTATAACGCAAATCAATCCTACAACTTGTGCAATGCTCCATTCTGTTCCACTTGTGCTTCTTCTCTTTGGCTATGAGCCACATTTAGAAAACTCATTTTCGTTTTCAACTTTTTTTCTACAATTTGTATTTTTTGAGTTGATGAGTACTCGTTAAAATGACTGTTATAGTGCTACTCATACTGCCACTGTTGCAATGCAATTACATGTTTTTGTCTTTACTTCTTGCACTTCATACAAAAATCGGGTCCACGCAGTCTAGAAATAGGGAAATGAGCGCGGTTTTATTCCACACATCATAGTTATGCATGCACCCACATTGTTTCTGTTATTTGTAGCAAAATTTTATGACAAAACTGTAAAGGCATTTCAAGAAAAAGATAAGATGGGGCTTTAATTGAAAGTGGGTAAAATCAAACAAAGTCTTTAAAAAAATCAAGATTCAAACATGCTTAAAATATAAAACCCTGGTTCTTTTGCCATATCTGATTTTTTGTATTATCATTTAAGCTGCACTTTTTACCAAACACAAACGTCTTAATAGTTGCATCCCCGTCTTTACTTCCGGCAAAAACGAAGAAACGAAGGGAGGAAAAAAAAAGATGGTTTCAGGTTGATTATGATTATGGTAGACATTTACCGCTTGCCATTTTCCACTGACATTTTTGGCCTCGTTTTTTATGAAATGACTTCTCAGCTGGTGGCAATTAATGCTATGATGAATGGGCTTCTCTTTTCCTTCTGACATGAATAGATATGGATATGAGTATGACGCTCCCGTCTTACTACGTCGTAATTTCCGTTTAAGGTGTAGAAATATCGTGTGGAATCATGTGCTACTCGTGTTTCTGTCCGTTTTTTTGTGATTGTCTGTCCGGACAAGATTATTTAGTCTCGGGTTGCAATTGGGTGCATTTCGAAGTTAATGATATGGGTATGATGTAGTCAGATTTCCTAGTGAAGGGTCTGATGGAATGCTAAAAACACAAACACTCCAATTCAGCAGAATGTTGAGTTATCATGGTTCCACAGTACTTGTAAACTTTTTGAGAAAGTGCACAAGTATGGAGAAATGGAGCCAAGAGGGCCAGCATCCGATTCCGATTGAATAATACTTTTTCTGAAGGAACTTTCCTCTCGTTTTTGGTTTGGCTTTGGTTTCAGTCCAAAATCTCATGAATAAATTTCGTGGGAAAAAGCTTATTCAGGCCATCAGTGATCATGATTATGATCATGTTTAATGTTAATTGGAGTGTCGACGACGCCGACAATTCCAACTCGCAATCGTATTGCATTACCTTACATTGAAAATAAAATGAATGATGTAACCCAACTTGGAAAGTTATGAAAAGGGATTTCCCAACCACTCAAACACTTTTTTTTTTGGCAAGGTCTAACTTGGCCAAGTAGAAACAACTTACACGAAACTTAGGCTTACCTTGAAAGAAAAAAAGTATCAAGGATAATACATAAGGCATGATATAAAAACGATCATTATGTGCACCCTTAATCCATTTTCATTCATTTTCCTTGCTCGCTAACTCACTACTCGCTAATTACTTTTCTCCTTGCCAAAAAAAGAGACAAATGCGAGTTGTGTGTGGTAGCTCCTTGTCGAAAAATACATTCAATGACAATAATTCACATTTCATATTCTTCAAATGTCCTCTTACAATCAGTTTGAAAAATTTGTTATTCTATTTTTCCAATGGAAAAAATGTCGAAATAATGTAAAATTATTAAAACTTGAGTATTCCAAACGAAATCCGATTTTGATTTGTATTTACGGTTTTGTCATCTCAATCAAAAAATGCAAAAGGTTCATTCGATCCATTATTTTTTTAAGCAGCCAGGCACGAGCCAATTCCGCCAGCCACTTCACAAAAAAAAGTCCAAACATTGCTTTAAAATATTTTTTTGAGTAGATATTATTATGTAAAACATGTTGAAACATCGCAGTAACTTTTCCCGACTTGCTTGTTCTTGTTGTGCCTAAAAATAAAGAAAAGAAGCGGGTTTAAAAAAAGATTCTTTTTCAGGATATAGATAGAGCGGTGCACTCGTTTTCA
>JAHZMX010003719.1:0-16961 GCA_027743895.1 Seira musarum
TTTTATAATTTACTGCAAGCAAAACAGATTTTCAACTTCCCGTTACATAATGAACAAAAAGGAAGACACACGAGGCCGAAGAACAGAAAAACATGAGCCATCATGAATCCCTTTGTTTTTAAAAAAGACCCACATGATATTTTTTTTAAACAAAAAATCTCTCCACATTCCGTTGAAATGGTCCGCGTTTAACATGATACTTACAAGACATCTGCTTGTCATACGTCCATGGGCTACTTATGAAATCGGGATGGCTGTCAGTCAAGGAAAAAGCAATCTGAATCTGAAACGAATGCATTAAAAAAATGCTTTATGCCACTTCTGAAAACAACCGTTTTAAGAAATGAACACCGTCTGGCCAGGTCAAGTTCTATTTAATGTTGATATTTGTGATGTCTTCATTTCATCTGAAATGAGTGCCAACCTTGACCAGGGAGATCCAAAAGAAAAAAGATACAGGTATACATACACTCTCACTATCCTAAATATTTTTTTAAACTACCAAATGCAATCATTATTTTGTCTGCATCCATCATGCAATAGGAATTGTGACGGGTAGAAAACAAAAAAATAATGCTTGTTTGGACATGAATAATAAAAAATAAGCATTAGCAATATTACCTTCTCATGAATAATAATAGACTCACGTCAAGATTCATATTTTGAGATTTGGAAAGTGAGATGAGATGATGATGATCCCTTGAGCTGGCTGAAGATGATAAGAATGATGATGATGTGTGTTTGTTAAACATATAGGTAACACCAAAGAGAGAAACTCATTTTTCTTGCCCTTTTATGCCCTCTTTTCTCCTCTCCAACCATCAAGATAATTTGAATGTGGAATTGGAATAATCAACTTTACACGTACAACTTTAATAATGTAAATATTCATCAGTGGAGTAAGTAATGTGGCGTGGAAGAAGAACGTGAGATAATTTGAATGTGGAATTGGAATAATCAACTTTACACGTACAACTTTAATAATGTAAATATTCATCAGTGGAGTAAGTAATGTGGCATGGAAGAAGAAAAGGCAACGTGAGATAAGATAAAGCTAAATTGATAGATTATGAACACGACGTGAGTCCATCAAGGAACACATAATAATGGAAAGCTAATTTTCAAGGGAATCTCCCTCTTGCTATTTTAAAAGCACGCCCTTTTTATTCCAGAACATTTGTGATTTAAAATTAGTTCTTAATTCGCCCGCGCCATAAAAAATATCCTCAACACCAGTCTCTCTTTATGGTTTGTAGTGCAACAAAATCGTATTTTTTTGCCGGAATTTATAGTATGTCTTAATGTCACTAAAATTGCTCTCCAGTGTATCTTAAAAGAGCATTGCATACATCATAGCCGTCATCAAGTACTTTGGTAATGTAATTCTTTGTGATGATGAAGTTATACTGACAATGAAACAAGATAATTTCTTCGACTGTGACGACCATCAAAAATGCCATTAACAAAGGCACATATGAGCCATTTTGGAAACAAAGTTGAATCAAGGCTCATATAGACTTACTTACATCCTTCGCAATGAGTGGTAAAATAATGGATGACCCGCCCAGAAATTTTCCCCGGTTGGATTCGAGTGCATACTTCTAGAGCCCTAGTGAACCACTTAAATGAGATATGAGTGAAGGAACAACATAATCTCATGTTACAGCCATAATGATGCCAGTTAAAACCCTACGAAAAAATCAACATTTCCCCACTCAAAGTCAAAACGAGAAATGTTACCTGTGTGAAAAGTGGAAAAAACTGAATTGTTTACGAAAGAGGAAAAACCAAAGGCATAGATCAAAATATGAACCGCAAAAAAAAGTCGGTGATGATGTGCTGCCGTTCGAGCAGCGATTTTATGTGTAGCAGCAAAAAATTAACGAACCAAATCAAGGAAGAAGATGATGACTACTTCGGCATCATTTTTTATAGCCTATTAACAGCTTCAACATATTGCTCCAGCTCGAACTTCAACTCACCGGCTGGTTATGAGGTCTTGGGAGCACTCTCTCCTTTCATTTTGTTTGTCGTACTTTATGAGATGGAAAAATGTTAATGCCTTACTGACTTTTTACCCATCTTCATAATAGCCTGACTTGACCTGAAGATGGGTTTAATTTTTGCTCTGCTGGAGCTCCACATTTCCAACCTCATCGAAGTCATGATTCATAAGCTTTGTGAGATGAAGTGGTCATTTTCATATTAACCAACCGTGAATACAGAAAGAATATCCAATTTTCCGTGTAGTCGAAAGTCGAAAAGTACATCATCATCATCATCATCTTTTTTTCTCGTATAACCTGGCACATGTGCGCTTCCAGTAATTTAATACATTCTTACATCTACTTGCCTACTTCTCACAGGGTGCAAGTTAAAAAAGCACAGGAATAGCAGCAGCGATCGAAAGTGAACGAAGAAAAAAAAAGGTTCGACTTGACTCAACCCAAAATGACTAAACTAATATGGGCTAAGGTAAAGTAATGATTACGATCATCATCATGATTATTACCGCTCTTCTTTAGAAGAGGGGGCTCTTGATGAACCCATCATCTTAGGACCCATCAACTGTCATCAGAATTAGAAGAACCTTAACATCTTTCCATAAAAACCCTATATTTTCTATTACAAAGGTAGACCAACACTACTTGAACTGCCTTATAATGGCAAGAAGCCTTTGCAAGATATTCATGCACCAATCTTTTAACTTGGCCATCCTTCAAATGGTTTTTACTTCTAATTTACTTGTACCTATGCCATTTTGTGAAGTACTCATTTCTTTTGGGAATAAAATTATTTCGATACAGTTTTTGTCGATGCATACACTCAAGACGAGAATATAATTTTACCTTGCGTCATAAACTGCGGGTTTTAGATTAGATGTATAGCTCTTTAGCTTCAAAAGAATCATGCAACTCCCACTCATTTATTTTCGGTGTCATTCTTAGAGCTCTTTTTTATCACCGTCATCATCTGCTTTCCTTTACATAGTAATAAAGAAAAAAAAGTAAGATTACAGCCTTTTTATAGCATATGTAGATCCACCCTTTTGAAAAAAAGTGCAACGCGTGGTGATTATCATCATCTCGAGACTCGAGACACCCTCACACTTGCACTTCTTGTAAACGAAAGTATGTTTTTGTGCATTGATGAACTATAATGGAGGGCACGTTTACAACCCCCGTGCACCAGTGGTAGTTATGCTTTCCTATACTTGAAAAACGATGATGATGGTGATCATAGAGTCATAAAAAAGCGACTTGACAGCCGTTTTATCTGTGTTTCTTGTCATCTTTTTGACAGAATGACGTCCCAATCTATGTAAATAAATGCGTGATGCGAAAAGGAAGGAGCGAGTGCGAGCCCTCTCATCTTCCTCTTTCTTCTTCCAAAGAAGATGATTCAGTTCATCACTTGCAATATCAATGACACTGCAGTGCTCCACCGCTTCCCTTTTCAAGCTGGAGTAAGGAGGAGAGACAACACGACAAAAAAACGACAAGTGATCTGCATTTTGCTTGTCTCTGATGCAGACTCCATACTCCATCGTTCGTGTGCCACAAGACATCTTAACCGAATTTACAGGAGCGATCTAATGTTTGGAATTGGTTATGCATCTGATAAAATTATACTCGATAAAAAAAGTGGTTTCTGCGTTTGACGCTACGTACTACACAAAATATTGAAATGGAAATGGCCATGAGGAAAATGCACGCGATTGCACTCATCGTCCCCGTCACTTATCACTTCGACAAAATTTGATCATTTCTTTAAACTTTGATAGGAAAAAGCTGTGAATAAAGAGGTATGAATGAATGCTTTCCGTCAAGAAGAAATCTTTTTTAAAATTACAAGATTCAGATTCCTATGCATTGACGTTATCTCTTTGAGGAAAAAACGAGGAGAGTGAAATCACTTCTTCTCTTTCCAAAAGTGCATATCACTTCCTCAAGTGCTCTTAAGGCAAAAAAGAGAAAAAAAACTTTGAAAGACAAACTTTATCTTTCACTTTTAGTTTTCCCTCTTTGGAAATTTTAAACTGAACTGAACTGACTTCCTCATTCACACCGCCTCCCTCTCAGAAATGAGGACGGGGATAACATTTAAACTTTACCGAGTTTTCTTTTTTTTCTTAAATGCATTTTCTCTTCTTCCCTTTCCCCGAAGGCGGAAGTACGTTCACTTGCACATTCAAATTCGGCTTGATGGTGATACCGTAATCTATCTGGATTGCACAAGTAAAGAAAAAGTTTTGGCCTGGCAGAAGTTTTTTTCTGGAGCAGTAAAATAACTAAACGTAGATGTGTATGAAGAAGCAAAAATGAGAAATCAAATCAAAACCAATAACATGCAAACGGGGAAAACTAACAGTGATCATGCGATCCTTTATTTATTCCTTCTCATGAAATAATGGGAGGAAAAGTTGTGGAGGAAGGATTCTAACATGAAAAACAAATTTTATATTGTAGTATTTACACAAGGATAGCTGTCTGGTATTCGTTCTATGTACCCTTTATCTAGTTCTTTCTACGCTGTAAAAGTTGACTTTTATTTTTGAAGCAGAATTTCTCGTGAAATTTGATTGTTGCTCGTATTTGTTAAAAAAGGTAAAAAGGCGCATCCACTCAAGGAAGAGGAGATGATCATCGATATTTCTATCAAAGAAAATGAAATGATCAGGGGATGAGGTTGTGATGTGATGGCCTGTACCGTTTCGTATATTCTAATGTGCTTTTCGTGTTCGAAGCTCAAACGTATCCGCGTTTTTCAATCTATTTGAAATTGGAATGGAGAAGAAGACGAAAAAAATTACAATTTTCTGTTCCCCTTATATTTTCCAGCTGCTTTGGTGGCAGTTGAGATGGTGCTCTTTAAAACGCGGAATAAAATTTGAAACGGACTACAATGAAAATGATATGATGTTCAAAAAAGGAAAAGCCTTTTTTCTTCACGCTTCACTGAATTATTTTCTCATCCAAACTATCATCTCTTGGCTAAGCTATATGATAGTCAGGCATGCATGCTGCATGTGAAATAGAAGTGTTTGTACTTTGCGTTTTCAAATTCAAAGACTGTTGCACGAGCCATCATCGAGACCACTAAAATGTGAAGGGAAGAGAGTTTGAAAACTCCAGCAAAGATTGCAAAATTCTCGGGATAAATGGTGGTGTGGGGTGGTCAGCGAAGGCAAAGGAATGCTACGATAAGATAATAATGGTCATGCTTATTTCAGTGTAAAAATAAAATAAAGACGGTTATATCCTATGAAGCTATAATATTGTGAATATAAAGAAATGTGTCTTGAAGACAGCGGCTGAAGAATGGATTTGTTGTTTGCTACTTTTTATAAAAAGAAAATTGAAATGTGTAGTACAGCTTTTCTGCAATGGTCATGTCATCATCATCGTTGTTACACCAAAAGATTTCAATAAACTTTACAACAAAGTTTGATTGATACATCAAAGGAAACAAATTGAAATATTTTTCGGGGAATAGGCCTGGATTAATAATCCATCAATCAAATTAAAGACATCTGCTGTCTTATTGCTTTTTACTAAACTTTTACAAAAAATTCCGGAATTTGAAATTTAAATACAAACAAATAATTGTTATTTTAGGCACAATAAAACTCCTTGATTTAAAAAAATGAGAGTGAAGATAGACAACTGGAAAATCTAATAAAACGAAGCCCAGGCCCAATCTTCAAACATCAGCTCAATTGAATGAAAAGAATTGTAGTTACATTCATATAGCTTTCTTCAAACGTATGCAAAGTTTGGGATGTAAACGAATTTAAGAAAAATGGGAAAGGGGGGAAATCATCCTTTGCGCAATGTATCCTTTTCCGGTAACACATTTATCATTGACATTGTTGAAGAAACGAGCATATTATATGGCGTAACAGTCATAAATTCACCATTTTAGCTGACATTTCTACGCCTGTTACATTCAAGACTGCAAGTGATAATGTAGTCAAAAGCGCTTTTTACTTTACCACTCATGGAATGGAATATGACATTTTTTTTACGCAGTTATGCTACCTACGCCTCCAATAGCACTCTGAAGAATTGTAAAGGTAGTATCGTATCGTAAATATTGATTTCACTTCCAGATGTTTACGAAAGAAAGGGGTAAGGGGAAGTACACTGACAGTATGGAGGCCAATTTTGTGTAGCGTTTTGCATTTTAGTGCACTTCACTTGTGACACGTGAGTAAAATTTATTTCTGCATACATGATTTCCTTTTAGTTGAGTTGAGGGAAACTTTGAGTTGCATTTTTATTTGGAAATGGAACATTCCTTGTAATTTTATGACCCAGATTTTATTGTCTTCCTTTTCATTAACCTTTCCCGTCGTTGGTAATGAGGACTTTTGAAATTTTCAGTTTGAAACGTATAAATAATTAAGTGTAGTAATGGCATGGCCATGAACGTGTCTTCCACCTTTTTTACAATGTTCTAAAAAAAGGGCTAAACTTGCCATAAAAACTTGAAAATAAAAACCTCCCAGAATGTAGTAACAAATGTTTGTACAAATCAGGTTTGCAATGCGAATAAATAAATCAGTCAAGAAGTGACATGTACAAGGACAACATGTAGACAGATAGACATCCTCTCTGAGCTGATTCACTTTTTCCTTAAAACAAGCACAAAAATATAAAAGTGAAAGAAGAATTTCAAGCACATAATAATTCTCCATGAACTACGGAACATCCTTGAATACATTTTTCTTTCATGTCATCTCACGGCCGAAAAAAAACAAGAGGAATCTGCAAAGCCTTTTTTTCTACTTTGGCGAAATAAAATTCTAAAACTCTCCTTCGATTCTTTTTCCTTTTCGTTTTTCCTAGACGTCTGAAGCTCTTTTTACTTTTTGACATCCCAAGTCAACTATCGTATTTCAACATCAAAAGGTATGTTAAAGGCACACCAGCAATAGTAAATTACCATTTTCTGCATAATGCACTTTTCAAAGTGTGTGATGCATCCATTTCAAGTTGAACCCAAGCAGATGGGAAAACGCTTCTTACTAAAAAAGGAAATGGTAAGCTGTATTTCTGACTGTCCATTCGGCTTTCCAGCTCCAAAAATTTCCTCGATGATGATTATGGTAAAGATGAGCAGACCTTATTTTACTTAAATTATGATGAAAATGGAAAGTTCATAAAAAGTTTTTTTTGTTTGAAAACGCGGATGCACACACTTTGCTCATCTTACATGCAATCATGATTGTCACAACAAAAAGCAAATCCTGACTTGAAATGTTGCGTAACAGAAAATGGACTGCATTTTCAGTTTGTTTGACTAGAACGAACGCATGCATGCAACGTAAAAGTAAAATATTTCATGCAATAATAATAACGTATAACAAATAAAGATGATGCATGAGAGAAAATAGAATATCAAAAGAAAGCGACTCTCTGACTCTTTCGGAAAACAAAATCATCTAAATAAGTAAATGCTTTTGTTTACACTGGGGTCGGCATTTGTAGTCTATTCTTTTCTGTCGCCAACAACAGTCGCATGCAAGTCTGGCTGGACTGGAAGAAAAAGACAAACGCATCTTTTGTAGGTAGTCCTTAATGTACAACAACAAAAATCAAAATATGAATATATTTATGCGTTGTTTCCGCGTGTGTACATCTTTTCCCATAAGTTTTGTTTGGGTTTTGTTTAGTGTCTTAACACTGTTTGTTGTTGTTGTAGTCGGTGTCTGGACTGGAAAGGACAAATGCATATTATTAGATATGTACGTTATGTATGTGATTTGGCTTCCAATAATGCGGTTTCAGAAATCTGGAGGTGGCAGATATTATATTGCCAGAGTTTGCGTAAGAGAATAATGCATTCGGAAACGCACTACGTGGTTTTCTTTCAACAAATTTTCATGAAATAGATACGCTGGGCACGTGCAAGAATAACGCGGAGGATTTCTTTATTCCCCATCTTATGGCTGGAAAGAAAATGCATCTTAAAAGATATGATCTGAGTTGATGAAATGCAGCAGCTTACTGCAGTTTTATACATGCAAGCAGACCCTTCAAAATGGAAAATGGGGTAGTGAAAACTGATATTCGGTTTGCTAAAGACGTGTTCCACATAATTTTTTACGTAATCTGGTTATGTTCACATTTAATATGTCCGATGGAAATGCTTTTTTATTTTGCCACTATGCATAGATGCTATGAACCCGGTTAAATGACAAATGATTTACAAAATGTGACCTTTACTGATGAGATCCGGCAAAAACCCTGAATGAAACGGCTGATGGGTTGGGTACTTACCTGAAAATCAAATAAAATTGTACAATTAGAATAATTTTCTTCAAATACAAATGTTGGTAGACAATAGACATACAAATGCAACATAAAAAATTAAGCAATCAAGACAGATTAGAACTTAAAAACGGTTTAAATGCCAATACATAAAATTAAATGAGACGAGATACTCCATAATAGTACCTTAACTAGCTTTCAAGGAAGATATTGCAATCAATGAAATGATAATGTCGTTTTTAGCAAACTAGAAGCACATGATTTTTTTTTGCTATTTATGCAACAACGTGATGTGAATGCAGGATTACACAAAGATCAACTTCAAGCAAGACATAATAATCCTAAGCTAGTGTAATGACTTTAGTAATGAATGATTTTTTAACTTTGTTATTTGCTCTTGTAAGGCATTGTTTCTCAAACCATTTTACTCGCTATTATTATTGTTGTTAGATGGGTAGTGGGTATCTACATTGATACAGTAGTACAACATAAATTACAGTTTTACAACCTCGTAATTATTACATGAATTAAATTGCTGATGTCTCGAATTTCTGGCTCCAGTTCAACATACTTCACTACATGCTATATTTCCAAAAAAAAAAACAAGAAACGAAATACCTAGGAAGATTGCAGGATGCATAATTCATAAGCAGAGGTGAATAATTTGGACTTAATTTTAAAACAACTATGATGCAGTCAATAAATGCCGATGCACAGAAAATCAAAAACAAACAATCAAACAATGCAGTATTAATGGACGCGAAGTAATCACTATTAGGCATCTTTAGTTTTGCAAAAATGTACTGCAGCAACATTATATTCGCAAAATTTATCCCTGCTGTATGCATGTCCATAAATCAAATAGAATTTGTATAATCAAAACACAATAATCTGGTTTCACTGCAACTTTATTCTGCCAAAATGGATCGGCAAGTAGGGAATTCCAACAAGTCCTATGCCTTCGTGTAAAATACATATCAAGTTGCGGCATTTAAATCAGTAGAAAACCTGACTTGGTTTCTCAAAATCTTATACCTTTCTCAATCTCAATCCCGAATTGTTCAGCAATATTATTGACCGATTTGGTCACATGCCCATTATTATACTTGCAAAGTATAATTGCTAAATTCGCAAAAAAACTGGGATCTGAGATGTTTATAAATTAATTGTGTAAAAGAAAGTATTTTGGTAAACTGATATGTTGTTTTACAGCATAAATGAATGGAAATTCAAACTGATCAAGATTGAGTTGAGCAAAACTTAAGCAAAGTTGATGTCGGATTCAAGATTTAAAATTTTAAGGTTTTTCCATCTTCATTCATGGTTTGTTTGCCAGGTACACGGTTCTCTGCATGTTTATTAAGTGGCTTCGTAATCAGGTACCAAATGACCAAAAAATTATATGACAAGTAAAGAATCAGATCTTTCTCATAATTTCCGCTTGTGAAATGTGCGTAAAACATGCAATTGCGTAATACAAATAATGAAAACCACCGGCCAAGCAAACAATGCTCACATCAACATCACTTTTTTACAAGATTACTTTTGCTCCTGGCTACTTTACCACAAAAAGAAATATTATTAAACATTTCCAGTAAATAATTCCGAATAATTTGAAATGAAAAACTTCTCATGTTCCATTATGTGAACAATCCAATCCAAATCATAAAAGCTAAACTGTAGACTCATGCAATGTCAGGGATGTGATAATTCGAGATGGACATTACCACAAATTCTCATGTCAGCAATGTATTTTTTCTTGGTCTGAAGCCAAAAAGCCACCGGAGGGAATTCTTTAAACGCAGCAGCGATTATTTATTTGTACCAGGCAAATGACCAAAGTGTGCACACTTGCTTGCTTCTTTTTTTCGTTCAGAAGCTAAAATTTAATGATCTAGTAACATGAAACCCTATCTTCAACAGTATTTATCCACTCCAGTGAGACCATTCTAGCTTTATGATGATACTGTCATATAATTGTATTATTTATTTTGCTAATTTTTCAAGCAAGATTTACCTACGTACACCAAATGTGGGAAGAATTTATCGGGTGAGCTATGGATAATGTGATATTTCTTGGTTGAGAAGATACCTACTTTTGTTTGCTCATGAGAATTGCCAGGACGTAGAACGGGCATTGAACTTAAAAGCATTATATCGTAATCATATTTTTTTCTAAGAAAACATAAAATTAGGCACATGATATTTTCTTTTATTGAATCAATGCCACTCTGACCTTTGAAATGTTTTAAAGCTAAAAGTTTATTGAGTCAGAGATATGATATATATATATATATATATATATATATCTCCATTCGTTCTTCTATTTACGTAAGCAATGTTGGCATTTCACATTACAGTATTTACTCAATATGAACAGCAGGTATTGCACTCTTACCCATCACTCTTCCCTATGATCATCAGCAATAAACATCAATGAAAATGATAAGAGGACCACATTTAACAGGAAGATAAAATGCTTGCTCCACCCCAAAGGAATTTTCAATCATTTTTATCTTTTATGATGAAAATCTTAAGACAGTTTTACATTGTGCCACTAGTCATTCTAAGCGCCAACTAGAAATGATTACATTGCATTCTTGTAAGAAAACTAAAATTCTAAAAGACTCAAAAGTTGAACGAAATTCGAATCACCGTACCGTCTCCTGATCATCATCAAATCCTCTTGATTAACTCATTTTGATCAAGACGCCTGGGGGTATGAAAAAGTGGAGTATCCTGGGAAAGAAATCGAGAGCTCGTAGGTCTAATAAAACAAGTTTTTATACGTTGGCACGGATAATGACTAAACCCATGTTCTCTTTCCTGTGGGATCCCATTTTTGAATGATGCATTTCAACTTGTCTCAATTCAAGGCAAGATTTACAAGGACATTGTATTTTTCATTAAAAATCTTTTTGACAATTAAGCAGAAAACAAATTAGTTATTCATCAACCAGCACTTCATGATGCAATATTTTGTTGCCTTCTTTTTCCAGAGTTTTTTGTTTTATATTCATCGCATAAGACAAAAGAAATAACTGTTTAGTTGTAAGTGAGGGGGCGAGTGAACAAAAAAAGGTAAAATGTTTTTGTTCTACTGCTCTATTACCATTACCACTACTACTACACAAAACTATTGTTATTCCATCCAACTTATTCATCAGTTACTTGAGCCACGTTTAAGAAACAAAACTGCAAGTCGATATCTATCTCCCCTCTTGAAATCTCCCGGAGACCCCTCGTTTCAAACAATATTTCATCTCATAACATTCATTTCTATTCCTCTCACATTAGTTATACTTATGGCAGGAAAGGGAAAAAAAGTGTAGGGAAGAATTTACCGGTGAAACAGCAGGAGAAAACTAAATTTGTCTTGTTTCTTCTTTTCTTCAGACACTTATTCCACTCCTTTATTACGTATGCTTGTGCATGTCCTTCCCACTTCCAAGAAATAAAAATGCTTGAACATCACATACGCTTGTTGGTATGCCCTCATCATCAATATTTTTAGGGCTGAATTTTAAATTCTTAAAAAACAACATGAGTTGCCATATTTTACACTTTGAGCCGACTGGGACCTACCAAACGTTGAAGAGGCATGTTGAGCCAGACACACCTTCATGGTCAGAGGAGCGAAGAAACTGTAAAGTTTTCTGAACCAAGCGTTCCATTTACTCAAACGATCATTTTTTGTTTTTGTTTCTACTTTTTTTTCTCAAGAAAATGAGTGAATTCCCCTTTGGGATTTGTCATACGATGAAGAAGAGGAAAAGTGAAAGAAAAAAAACTTGACATGAAAGGGGAAATGGGAGTAAAGTCAGAAAAAATTCCTGACTTGCTTCCTTTTACCTGAACTAACTAAACTAAACTAGCATAGGTAACTGAATGAAAGCTTTCTTCTTCACAATTTATTTCTGGATGTTCTTCTCGTGATTACTGCCCGCAAGTTTGCTTTAGAGTGTACGTTTTTTACTTTCTATCATGTTTTTAACCAAAAAAAAAATCATTTCAGTCGACACATACTCATTCATATTAGAAAATATGTATTGTGTTTACAAGTTACATGAGTTTACATGTTTCACACGAAACTTTTCCTTAGCTTATGCTGAAAATGTTGGTTTAAGCGTGATAAAAACAAATATAATTGTTTGGATTTAGATGCGCGTGAATGATAACGTCACTAGCGTCTCCAGTAAATACGATAAATGAGACTCGTTCCCGTGGTGGGGTTCGAATTAATATTCATGAAATTTCATGATTTGCTGATCTTGGACAATCAAATCAATAAGATTGTCGTGAGTTAGCGCTAGCTAAGTTTCCACCCTTCTGGCATTTTATATTTCAGGGAACCATCTTAGAAATGGGGTTCCTTTTCTACTCAGTATGTATGAGAATGCTGGAGTTGGAGTGGTACTCCAACTCCAGAACCTTTTGTTTTCCTACCTTACCCAAGCTGGGGTTGTATTACACTCGTATCTTTCTTCGCATTACATTATTCTTCACCTAGGGCTTTGCTTGTGTGTACTTCTTTGGAGAAACTGAATTACTATTTGAATTTGCATGATTTCATCATGATCATGATCGTGCGTCAAGAGCAAATATACACTCAGGTTTCATAAGTGGGTGCTGAAATGAATATTCATATTTTTGGGGAACCGTCGCAAAGAAATAATATTTATTTGCTAACGGCACACTCACTCCCTCTCCTCCTTGCATTTGTTTTTGAAGTCAGAGACATGAGAAGGGGTTAGGCACACACACAAACATACATATATGTAGTACCTGGGCTGAGACGATGAGAATATTGGCCCGCATCGGATTTTTTTCATGAAGTGTTTTGTGGAGAGGTTGATCTATCGCTTTCGCGTATCTACAGCAATCCCGGTGGTAGGTACGATAAAAATGGATATTGCTTCGACTTCTTTGCTTTTCTGCATATCCTGTTCCCAATGTAAATATTAATACGCCTACTTAGGCATACAAACCATACATCCTGTCATTTTAATGATATATCGCAAGTACTGCACCAAACGGCTAATTTTTTCAACGCGAAATTCCAATTACTTTCAATTATTTTTTATGGGCATTTCCACACACAATCGAAATGCGAGTTCATTTTCGCTTGGACTTGGAATGGCTGTCGATAGGTTTTAGGAATTTCAATTCGTGACATAGCACTACTTCACAGTCTGCAAAGAAATTTTAAAGTTTGTATTTCCACTTAAAAGTGAATTACCACGTTGAATCTGCAATTATGAAACTGAAAAAATGAATGCCTGCAATAGGTACTTTTTCTCTTGCTTCTGTCCCGGAGTTGGCTTGTTTGCTGCGATTTACTCAATTAATATTGAATTTGATACTTGAAATTGGATTGCTTTATTTCATGCTGGGAAGCACGCAAAAATAAACAAACGAGATTAGGAAAAGGTTGTCGTTCCCTTGTTTTTCTCGGATAGGATTCCACCCTCTAAATCCACCCTGCTCAATATTTCTCATAAAGTGACCACATGAATGTACTCAATTTTGCTAAAGAGCTCAGGCCTAGCCAGTCAAGTCGGTCCAAAAAAAATTAAGGAAAAATGAGTCTTTAGCCGTAAAACAATATTCATTGTGCTTTCAAAACGTCAAAGGTAACACAAATTTTCATAGATTTCATGTTCTCCGCTTACAGTTTCAAGAAAAAACGTTATAGAACTTTGTTTTTGTGAAAGCAAAAGTAGCAGTAGACTTTGATATTGTGTGTCACTCAAAACCTCAAGAAAACGATCTGGGCTCCAGAGCCCGTTATCAAAACATAATTCATCAACTTCCGACTCCAATCAAAACGAGAAAGGTAGTAATTTTCTCGAAAAAAGTAGCAAGCAGTAGCAGCAGTTGTTGCTGAACTCCTCGTTTTTTTAATGCTTGACTGAATTGTATTATTCCATTTTTTGACAGAAGCCATGCAGAACTAAACGCAAGCCCAGTCGAGTACTTGGTCTTGAATGGTAGCGATATTATTTAGCTTAATCTTTACATCTACAAAATGGCTTATGGTCATACTGTATTTAAATTAAATGAATAAATAAGGTCAAATGAAATGCCCGGATAAAATCCCCTTCGCCTTGGCTAAAAATCGTATTCCAGCGAAAATATATGCGTATGGACTCATATTCAGGGGTGAATTTTTCCATGAATTATTTTTTCATGTAATATTTTTTCGGCGTACCGAGATGCAATTAAAACTGTAATTATAGCAGTGACTACGTTTAAAACACACGAAAAGATTGAGAGAGAGAAAATTCTTGTTGTTTGTGTGTGGGGTCATTGATTGCAATTAAGACAGCAATTATTATTGCCATTACCAAAATTGGGATAATATCTTTTGACAAGAGCAACAATCTACCCCCAAAACGAAATGTTTGTCTTCTGTCCAAAAGTCAAGATTGAAGAGGGTATCGTTTTTTGTACATGAGCTAGACACAGTTTGGTTTGCATTTTGTCTCCTATTTTCCCTGAATTATTCACGGATCTCGACTCGACGTTTGGGTTTTTGATGCGCAGATTAGATAAAGCAAAACAAGACAAGTCTCTCAATTTTTTTTTCTTCGTCTGTTCTCTTGATGCTGATGAATATCAAAGAAAAGTAACCAAACCAAAGTAATTTGATATCGTTCTTGTACTCCTGTTCCTTGTCAACTGAAGTGAAGGATATGCATCGACTTTGACTACGACTGTTCAATATATGTTCATTACAAGAGCGACTGAAACAGAAGCTTTCCACCGTTGTTCTTGTTAATGAGTGGTAACGTAACACAATACTCGAAAGACTTGAAATAGATAAGGACTTTATCTAATTTTCTAGAGCTTGAAAAAACCAAGGGAAGTTTATGAAATGATGCCACGAGGACAATTACACAAATCGATGAATACTTGTGCACTTATCGAATCAGATACAGTCTTTTAGTTGTTTCTGTTTAATATCTTACAATTTCTCGGGTTTCCAGCGCATGTATTTTTATCAATTTAACTAATTGATTCTCTTTTGTAAAAAAAAATGTCCATATTGCTTCAGAGCTCTAAGAATTCCATCAGTAGATCTGCAATGGAAATGTCGCTTGTCCAATCTTATTCAACATTTTATTATTTCTTTCAACGAAGTTAAGTAATGAAGGCATGTCATTCCAATGTAGTCACTCAAACACCAAAAAAGGGTAAGTTAAAGTCAGTGCATCGTAGTATGAGACATGAGCAATGCGTTGTAGTAATACACAAACAAAAGGAATTTAATTTTATTATTCCAACAACAACAAATCAATATCTTATCAGAACTGTCCAACGTCTTTTTTCTGACTTCTCCTTAATGAAATATCCCGTTTTTTATCTGTGCACTAACAACGTTTTCTATTACATTTCAGTGAAATGACTACTACACTAAAAATGAGATATTCGAAAGACGTGGCATTACGTATGTCCCTCCAGTCAGTCGTCTGCCTGCTCGCCTGCCTTTTGCATACTTCTCCGGCTTTTGTGAAATAGGAAAAGGGATAAAGTATTAAAGGAGCTTAATAAGGGATACATATGGCGGCTACGTGAATATCTGACAAAAATCTTTGACGTTGGACGTGACAGCACCACCAATCCAAATGTTTTATAAGCCTTTGTCGTCATTACAGTAATATATTGCTCTATAGATGGATGGATCTTGTTTGCCCCTTGTCTTACTTTCCCCGGGTAAACAGAAAAGACGTGCTACAAAAAAACTGAACCATCCTATATCTATCCTCTCTATCCCCTATTTCTAAAAACTATCCATCCCCAACAAGGATTTATTCGCAATGCATCAGGAAGCAATCGTGGTAGCTGCTTCTGCTAAGAAGGCACTGGGCAGATTGATGACTAATTGCATCATTTATCCAATCTGACAAGACAGCAGGGTCAGAGTCATGACGTTGTTTCTGTAAGCGGATGATCGCTTCCCGGGTTTCCTCTAATGCTAAAAGAATTATATATTTCTGATGTGACTTAACCCAAAAATCCTTATTGAATCGTCGTCATTGGGGAAAGAGGAAAAACCTCAAAAACCAAAAACCTTTGTGTTCGCACTATATTGCATTGCAATGCAATATATTATTTTCTTTTTGTGGCTTGGTCCATGAGGTGATGGCACACCATGCCAAGCCACATCACCCCACCAAACCCCCGCTGATGAATGAGCCGGTAAAAGAAAACGAGGAAGAGAATAATGATATTAATACAAAACGACCCATCCAAAATTTCATAGAAAGATTTCTCAAATTCCTTTTTCTGAACAAAATAGTATCTGGTAAAGAGAGGAGTTATCCGGCCGGACAAAAATGGAAAAGGAAATTGAACACTATTCTTAGCTTGAATGGCTCTTCTCGTGGCTGGAAAGGAATTGAGAGGGAATCATTATTCATCTTTGCATTAACATAAGCATTATCATAGCGTAATAATAATAACATCTCAGTATACCTACGAAAGTGTGTCTTAAGAACTTTAAAATATTCTTAACCACAAACTCACATTTCCTCCACTTTATTCACCCCTGTTTCTTCCTTCCCTCTTGTCTGGTCTTATATTTTTTCGTGGTAATACTTTAAGACTCCCTTGTCTTTGCCTTAGGCTGGTTGGTAAAAAGCAGTTTAAAACATAATTAGACTTTATCAAATCAGCACTGCC
>JAHZMX010003720.1:0-24656 GCA_027743895.1 Seira musarum
AGCTTTTCAAATAAAAGGGCATTACTCATAATTTATTAATTTATGCCACACATTTTACCATACAGGAATATAGCAACTCATCGTGATTTGTTGAGTCTGGGTTCGCCCCAAAATGAAAGCGCTTTTAAGTGCCAGACAACGTTTTGATTTGATTCAGGTAAAGAATGCAGAAAGATGGAGAAAATTTGCTTATTGGAAGATATTTTGATAATCAGAACAGAACCTTTTCTACTTAAAGCCAATGATGGTTAAACTCGAGGAAACGATAATTTTATATGCAGTCAAGGGAGGTGCTGTGATTTGACTGTGGAAGTAAGTGGATAGTGGGTGGATAGATGTTCAAAGTAGCTTGAAACTTGACCATTGTGTTGAGTTCACTCGTGAAATTCAACCAATATGGTGCTCAAAAATATGGCACTGCCATAAAGCAAATGGATACACGAAATTGAAAGTGTTCTGGTTTCAACCTAAAAAACCAGAAAAATGTTCCAATTTCTCTTCCCTTTTGTCTGTTATGCAAGTATGCATAATTTGAACGAGTGGTGGTGGCAAGATGACTATGACCATGATCATATCCATAATAGTAACGACGATGACGATGATGATGTGGATTGTAGATTCTATATACACACTCACACTATTCACCGAGAAATCTAGAGATGCTTCAGCGTATATTTTTTTAAACGGAACTCTTCAAAAACTGTCAGTGTCAGTTTTCTTGTCAGTTATGCTATTCGCATGTGTTTACTGTTTAGTCCAGAGAAAGCTGTCTTCTGCTTGAAAAATGGATACACGAAATTGAAAGTGTTCTGGTTTCAACCTAAAAAACCAGAAAAATGTTCCAATTTCTCTTCCCTTTTGTCTGTTATTCAAGTATGCATAATTTGAACGAGTGGTGGTGGCAAGATGACTATGACCATGATCATATCCATAATAGTAACGACGACGATGATGATGATGTGGATTGTAGATTCTATATACACACTCACACTACTCGCCGAGAAATCTAGAGATGCTTCAGCATATATTTTTTTAAACGGAACTCTTCAAAAACTGTCAGTGTCAGTTTTCTTGTCAGTTATGCTATTCGCATGTGTTTACTGTTTAGTCCAGAGAAAGCTGTCTTCTGCTTGAATAGGTTATCTTAAAGAGAGAAAATGAAGTAGCGAACGAGCGGCAGCCTTTTTCCTGCAACACTTTGCAAAATCAAATTGAACAAGAGGATAATATAATATCATGTGCCTATCAAGTTGAAAGTGTTTTCTTTCTGGGAAAAAGGTGTGTCAGCTTAATGATGTAGCATTCGTTTCGCTTACATTATAAACGGAAATTTATACATCGCCAGATTGGACTTTCCCAGTTTGATAACACAGATTACATGTCATGCAAGTTTATTTAATAAAACTTTCTTGGAAAATGGAGTCGAGTGGCTGAAAAGAACGCAAATTTTGAATCTCTAAATTACATCAATTTAAGCACCAACACGCAACTCTATTTCCCAGCTTGTTTTATTCTCAGAAATTCAATCTTCTTTTGAAGATTAGAACCTGTAGGCATCCTGCATGACAACTGGTTCAAGGCAAATGTTAAAAAATTGAGTCAATATTTTCAATTTAAATGATTAAATCATTGTACTCCCATCGCTTTCAGGGAATGAAATGCCGACATGGATTCCTAGAAAGCATCTTGTCGCAATCCCATTATTCCTAGTCGCAGTGAGTCCAACAACACGCTCTTTTCTATTCGTTCAACCTCATTGTTTTTTTAGGTTCATATAAAACTTTTAGTAGTTTCGTAGAAAATCCTGTATTTCCCAAAAGTGACAGAGAAACAATATTGGAAATTATCTACAAAGTTCCAACTTTCCCCAGGATTCACTCGCTGTTGTTGACATTGATGGCAAACGTCGAGCAAGTTTCCGGTGTAGATTTCACTAATTTAGATTTCTCTTAATTTTGATCACTTCATTCGAAAAGCTCATATTCTCGCGAAATGTTAAATGTTGTGCTTGTACACATCATACTATCGTTGGATGGAACTACCCTGAAATATTTCCATTTGTCGGACCCTCTAAAAGTTGGGAATCCGGATAATGTGTTTTCAAGTTACATCGTTCATTGATACCCATCAAAATTGCGGTTTGCTTCCTATCCCATTACACATTCATCTCATTTCCTATTTCTGTGACTACCGAGTGCAATTTACAAGGATTCTTCTTCACTCGAAAAAGCAGTTAACACTTGCCACAAGCCACCACAGCATTTCCTCCTACATACCATCATACGGAGAAATGTTAGGTAATGCTTATTATTGAATTAATGAGCTTGCCTTGCCGTACTCCCTTTGGCTCTTTCTTCAAACCAACGTTACACTTTTTTTTGTTACACTTCGATTTTCTCAGCTACCATATAAATATACTCTTTTACACCAGCATCCGTGATCTTCCTAAGGAGTTAAATGAATGAATGTGATCGTGATCGCAAATCGCAACTGGGTCTCTGGCTTAGAATAGATTTGTATAGACTGAGAAAACGTTGCGGAGGAGCGCGTTTAAATAAGTGTAATGAGAATGAATGGGATGAGATGCTCCTTTCACCTCACAGTTTTGCAAAAGCAATTTGAGATTACAGGTATGTAAGGTATTCCGAAGACTGAGGACGAACGTAATAACAAACTATTCTTGCAAGTTGAAAGATAAAAGCACCTAAGATAGAACAATTGCGCATATTACCGCACTTTTTATTGTTATTATTATTGCTGTGTCGAGAAAAATTTGTTTCAGCCATGAGTTTCAGAGGATATTATCACACAAGCTAAAATAAAGTTATTCATACGAGGAACGAGATATGGAAAATTGGAACAAGAAAATTTTTGTGAGAGAAAGAGAAAACGCATTACATTTATTTAGATGCCTACCTACTTTTGCTTTTCCCTGTTCTGCTGCAATTGTGGTGAAAAAAGCTGACTTCTCTTTGCTATTCTTTTCAATTTTTATAGGACGCAGACGTGCAATCAGGATCCATTTATTTTTACTCAGACGAATGAAGCTGAGACGAAGAGTAGTAGAAGTCTAGAGGTAGAGATATAAACAGAACGCCTTCGAAAACCTCTTTTTATGACTTTTCTCCAGAAAAGTTTGCGTTATTGCATTTCTCAAAGGTATAGAAAATAGAATAAACGACTCTTTTAACCGAAACTAAAGCAAGGATACGGGAATGTATGAAGCTGAGCTGAAATTGTAATTTTTTTCATCTGTCCAATTGATGTCGCCGCCTGATCAACCCTTGAGGGAAGTATGATCAGGTTGTCACCATAATTTAGTTTTTACTGCTTGAATGGGAACCAAAATACTTTGGAAAACTTTAATTTGATTGCATCCAAAATTATTGCTTTTTTTGTATGAAATGCTGGAGATTTTCAACAGATTTTCACTGTAGAATAAAGACATTGGAATTCAGGACGAATATTCAACTATTCTCCAGGGACGAATCAACCAAAACCTGATGAAGTATCAATAAAACGTACGACTGATTTGAGGAATTTTGAATGCTTAAAGAGTACGAGAAATGCAGCCAATCGAAGCCTTATTGTAGAATGCAGAATTTACAAAATGTGGATTGAGGTAAGTTAAAGTAGAATGGACATCAATATTGATGTTTAAATTGTTCTTGAGACTTGTGGAAGTGGCATTAGGTCATCCTGACTTCAGTTAACAATGAACAATTTCAGATATTCATATTACATTTAGATTTTTAATTACATCATTCATGGTTAAGCGAGTACGTATGACTCGTCATTCAAATACATATATTTTTTTAATGAATCAAATCTAAATTGTTTTTTCTATGACACACTGGTTTGTTACATTAAGGTTCTCGGAAACATTGAAAAATATGACATTACTCTTACGTAGATAATGAATAGTGATGGATAACATTAGGTAAGTAATTTAATATTTAAGCACGTCTCACGAATGATTGTTTCGGATTCAATCACCAAAATTAATATAAATTCTAGCATAGGGTGCATCTTTAATATGTAACCCACTTTGAATCAACGAAGAAGTTGAAAGATGGGAGTATCCTTTTTTACACTTCCTCTGACACCAAAATATTCAAGTTATTATGCAAACATTTGCATATCTTCTCTTTCATAGCTACATCGACTGACTTACACAGTTCAGCTATGAATGAGCAGTGTCTTTGAATACTTTCGATTGAGAATCCATTGAGCGCTATTAGACTTGACGCTGACGTAGTGACATATTTTTATCCTATTCCATTCCCACCACACCAATATTATAATGAAAAGGTACCATTGCCATTGCGTCATTGAAAAATTCCTTATGCACACACACTTTCCCTGTTTTACATAGACCCAAGACCGGATCTAACGGCCTGATAAAATGCATAACACGCAGTGTTTAACCACCCAACTTTAAAAGAATTTTCAAAATTTCCGTCCTCCACTATCGCGTCTTCCTTTCGTTTTTTCTTTTTTTAAAAGGCCGGCATCGCCTTATACATCTCTAAATATTTTCTTTCTTGTCACATTCATTAAAACTACCTCAAGATAAGAGGGACAAGTTTTAGAGTCCTCTCTAAATTTTTTAATTAGCTCGACATGAGTTTTCATAACAAAATGTCGGTCTTATCATCCATACTGTTTATTGTTTTTATAGTGCAAAGTTCCGGAACTGCGTCAACAATTACTAAAATCAGTGCTTACTCTCAAAGCAGTACCGCGGATGGGAATATTATACCGAAAAGCAATGGTGGTCCAAAGTTGGAAAGGAATTCTTATCAGATCTCAACTCAAAATAGAAGAAGCGGAAACGTTATTTTCAACGACAGTTTTGCCTTCAGTTCCAGTTCCGAAGGACAGCCAGATAGCAAACGAAATACTAGAAATCTGGCGTCAGAGGAAAATGTAAAACAGTCATATTCTTCAAATTTAGCTGGAAGCTTTCTACGGAATCATAGATTGAATCAGTTGCCACCGGAAGTAGTTTCATCCGCTGCAGCGGTTGCAGCGTCATCTCATTTTATCTCGCCCACTACCAACTCAAAGTTATCTGGAAAAGACGACATTATTCGAGAAGAACATGTCGAGGCTACCGGTGGTGGTGGTGTAGCTGATGCAACGCAACAAGGACGATCTTTTGTTCCTGGTCAATATTTTGGAGGAAATGGACAAGCAACCGCTGGCTCATGTTTATTTTCTTGTGGGGGTTTCGGCGGTGGAACTTCTTGTTGCCCAAACTACGTGCAATGCTGTCCCAATCCCCAGCAAGAACTTCTCAATTTTAAAAACTTGCATCACGGGCGAGGTCACTTATTAACTGGAGGAGGTATCGACAAAAGTGGATATTACGGATGGGGTATGGGGCACTCTGACTTAATCCCATAATATTTCCTGTAGAAATGTACATTTGAACTTCATATTTTTCCTGCATTATAGGTTCTCCACCTTACAATCCACCACCTATAGTTCGACCAAAACCATGCCAACCATTCCCATACAATCCGCCACCGATTATACCGAATCCTGGCTTTATAGGTGGCGGGGGCTCAATAATTCACAAAGGAATAGAGACATTGAAGCACGGTGAGGTCACTTATTAACTGGAGGAGGTATCGACAAAAGTGGATATTACGGATGGGGTATGGGGCACTTTGACACAATCCCATAATATTTCCTGCAGAAATGTACATTTGAACTTCATATTTTTTTTGGAATATAGGTTCTTCACCTTACAATCCACCACCTATAGTTCGACCAAAACCATGCCAACCATTCCCGTACAATCCGCCACCGATTATACCGAATCCTGGCTTTATAGGTGGCGGGGGCTCAATAATTCACAAAGGAATAGAGACATTGAAGCACGGTGTAGGTCAATTATTTAAAGATCATGGAGGAGGTTGGACATCTGCTGGGAACGCAGCCTATTGGTTCCACAGGAGATCTGACAACGATGAGAAACCTAGCTTTTATGACATCAACTCTTCAAAGAAAAAGAGACTCGCTCGTAGCGTACACAAAGGATTCGATCAAGTAGGTCCGTGTCCAGTGTATGGTATTCAACCTCAGCCCGCATTTTATGGATGGCCTATACCTAAGCCACAAAGCGTGGGTCTTGGAAGTTTGATAGGATGGACAAAGCCTGTAAATCAAATTCATGGTCCAGGATACTTTGGTGGTGCAGGAGCATACGGATATGGGGGGTTACATCATCAGAGCCATGGATGGTCTTCTGGTAAGAGTTACGGGTGGGGAGCAGGTTTAGCGCCAGGCTTTGGAGGACCACGGATTTGCAAGTGGGACTATGATTGTCCAGGTTAAATTAATGAATCTTTAAAAACCATGACTCCTCCATAAAGATAAATTGCTTGAATTTTTTTTTCCATTAAATGCAATGAACAGGAATTCAGAAATGCTGCAAAGGAATATGCGATATCCCTCCGCAAATCATCCATTAATACATAAATCAGGACTCAATGCACTGAATGAAGGAAGGAACTGCCAGCATGTCAACTTGATACTGAAAAATAAGATAATATGTCTGTATTAATCGTACATTTTCGTGTATTTTTGTGTACCATTTCATGAAACTGAGTACAAGAAATTGCAATATTTCATTCAAAACCCGATGAGTTTGTTAAAAAACCTGTGAAAGAAATGTAATCCTTCACACAAACGTCTCACAACGGTTCCTCTTCAAAGAATTGATTTCATTTATTATATAAAATATAATGCATTTTGAGTATCATGACTCGTGCAAAGTACTAGACATTCTTCATAAAAGTTCGGGTTTTTAACAGATTTAGCTTCATTTATTCAATTCTGCATTTTCACCAATACAAATAAAAATCCATGAAACGCTTTGACCGTCATTTTTCGATGATTCTTCTATCACTGATTACGCAACGCAAAGGTTTTTGATATTCCATGTACCTAAATGTGCATCTAGTTTAAATGTATACCTGCTTTACTTCACATAGTCAGCATTCATGTAATAAGCCATCAATGACATCAATGTATATGCTATGAAGATTACGAAAGAAGACCTTCCTTTTTCATGTGTTCATGATGTGATCCATGATGTTCTTTAATGTTTTAGCATGTACCTCTTCAAGTCGACTCAAAATTGAGAATTGCCATTGGGAATCATTCGCAATTGCCGGTCACATTGGGAAAACTTCTATCCCTTAAAAGCAATAATTTTTTTAAAAAAATTTTATATGCGTCATCACTTGTCATTAATTATAATTTGCTTTTTACTTGCCGTTCTCAGTAAGGTAAGTTCACATTTGTTTGATAAGAGGTTTTGAAATAACCATCTATAGTCAACAGCCTCTGTTTTTTGGTCTATTAAATAAATTTTTACTGATTCGATAAATGTCTATAACTTATGAAAACGATAAAAATTTTATTCAACAGGAAAGACCTTCCTTTTTACTTGCAATCGAAATGGGTGACGAAGTGAAACCTCCCCTTTCAAATGAGGAGGCAGCAGCAATCTGTGCAGCAAAAGATCCTTCAACTAATGTGCGTGTGATGTATAATACATAATTTAGAAGAGAATCTGCATTTTAATTAAAATTACTTATCGCAATTGGTCTAATAAACTGATATTTTTGGGGATTTTCATACAGGATTTCATGTTTCAGCAAACTATGTACAGAATAAAAGATCCTAGGCGGTCCCTTGAGTTTTACACAAAAGTTCTTGGAATGACGCTTTTGGTGAAGAAAGACTTTCCTGCAGCCAAGTTTTCTTTGTATTTTATGGGTTATGAGCCTAAGGATGAGGTTCCGAATGATGAAAATGAAAGAACCAAGTGGGCGATGACACGAAAAGCAACATTGGAATTAACCCAGTAAACGTTGATTTATTTGCTAAATTCGACCTGCAATCTAATTATTTTTATATAATAATTAAGATAATAAATTTTATGCTTTTGCTTTCAGTAATTGGGGGACTGAAAACGACACCGAACAATCTTATAAGATCGGAAACGCCGATGGTATTGGATATGGGCACATTGGTATTCTAGTCCCTGATGTGTATGCAGCTTGCAAGAGATTCGAGGAACTAGGAGTTCAATTTGTGAAAAAGCCTGATGATGGGCGCATGAAAGGCTTGGCCTTCATTAAAGACCCTGACGGTTACTGGATCGAAATATTTTCTACTAAAACTCTCGATACCGTTTAAAAAGCTAACCATTGGGATTTGTCATTTAAAAAGAATGTCCACTACTCCATACGAAAGTCTCCTAGACTTTCTGATATGCTTTATGCTAATGCTTTACAATCCATCATATTGAATCATACTTCAATTTGAAGAATAACAATAAAATGCCACTTGAAATTTAAATGCCAATGTTTATACAAATATTTTTCAGAGGAATAATAAAAATGCTCTTCAAAAACTTTTACGTCAAGAAGCCCAGGACAGAAAATTTTCAAACGCACGGGTCACGAAACAATTCTAATAGATTGTAATCGTTGGTTCGTTCATGTTCGGTATAGATATAACCTATTGACATCCGAAAAAACAAAAATCGAACTAATTAGAATCATCGATTTCAGCATAATTTTTTTTTCGAAGGTCAATATGATTTTTAAAACTAGCGAACCTTTCATTTAACAAGATTTAAACTTTAATTTGATTTCTTTGGAGAAACTTGCTTAGAATTTACACTCTTGTTCAATCGAAAAATTAAAAAATATCAAAATAGTTAAAGTTATCAAAGTATATACTATACTACCAAAATTCAGAAATAGTATTAAAAATACAAACAAATACGAATCAATTAAAAATTAACACTGTTGTTTTAATGTATGACATTCACGTTCACGAATGTATAATAATTTAATCCATATGTACAACAATAAAACGAAGGGGGAAAGAAAATGGACTGTTATTTATGCAGCGGAAAAATGTCTATCCCTTCGTTCTTTCGCATTCTCCTCCGTGGCGCGATTAATTAGAGAACTTGAATACGAAGAGCGTATAAAGCGAAGTAAAACACAAAACAACAATCCGATTTCAATTTGAAATTAAACCCAAGTAATCGTCCATTAAAGTTCCAATAGCAAACTGAAAATACAAAATTACAAAGTCAGGAGCCAGAATTTAATCAAGTTTTGAAGGAAAATATTCTTAAACTGTGGAAAAGCAGGCTTACGATTCCAGTGGCGTCGACCCTAGTTCCAACAATTTTTAATCTGATTTCATCGTCTTGCTTAATTACAATATCCTCATCTTTTGACTTATAACACGCCGGTGTAGCTAACTGATCGAATTCCATCTCAGCAGGAATGCTCTAACAATTAAAAAAATACATGCCAAAATTGGGTTTTATACTAATTAAAGTAACACACTATTAATTAAAGCTGCATTCTTATTTTTAAAAGTCCGTACATGATGAGAAATGAAGCAGGAAAGTGGCCCGATTTCGGCAAACATGCCGACCTTATTAACTTGCGTTACAACAGCATCGACTACTTCGCCTTTAAATGGTCTGAATACAATAGCTGTATATTTAACGGGATATGTGACAAAACCTTGACCAGGTGCGGATGAAGGAGGATCTCATGTTCCATGCTTATCTATTTATAACAGCAAGATTAAATTAATTGCCATCAATCAAACTGTAACTGTCTACACTAAACTGAAAAGTATTTTATCGTATAAAGCTAAAACACGAGACGGAAAATCAGTCATGGACTTACGTGATAAAACATCNCTTATCTATTTATAACAGCAAGATTAAATTAATTGCCATCAATCAAACTGTAACTGTCTACACTAAACTGAAAAGTATTTTATCGTATAAAGCTAAAACACGAGACGGAAAATCAGTCATGGACTTACGTGATAAAACATCCTGAATAGTTTTAAGCACTTTCCAATCACACTTAAGATGTTCTAACCATGAAGTCCGTAAAAAATTAATTAATTCCGTTGCTTTAATTGTTAGTGGACATAAGAATTTAAAGTCAAGGTTTCTGTAGCGAAAGCCAAAATATTATTATGACGCTTCATTGGCGGCACTTTGCCGGTTTGTATATGGGGCGAGTTGAGCAAAGTTTGAATGTTTCTATGACACATGCATGAGATGTACAAGATTGAGGATTTTTGGAATCATGGCATTCTGGCCTTTCATTAATCCTTACATGAGAAGCATAAAATTAATTTAAATAGAATTTCTAGACGCTATTTAAATGTAAACCTATTTACAGAATCCTCATATCATAGGATTTTTGGAATCATGGTATTCTGGCCTTTCATTAATCCTTACATGAGAAGCATAAAATTAATTTAAATAGAATTTCTAGACGCTATTTAAATGTAAACCTATTTACAGAATCCTCATATCATATCGTTGTACATCTCGACTTTAAAGTTGGAGCGGAAAAGTTGAGGTCAGTCATATCTTTTCCCCTACCATAACTATATTAAGTCTGCATAAATGAAATGCATAGAAAAACGCAAGTACCCACATTTATTTAGTTCATGTACTAAAGATGATTAAACATAACTAGTACCACGACTAGGACCACATACGCATATCACATTCAACATTCAATTGGATTTTTGGATGAAGAAAGCCTACAATTATGCAAAAGTGAAAAAAAGCCTAGCACTAGCACTGCCGCATAGTGTTTTAATTGCAGACACGAAACGTAAAAGTTAACTTTAGTCCGCGTCCCCCTGCGACGTTTTGTAATAATTGAGAAAAGAGGATTGTGTGTCCATATGTTGAAGCCATTGTTGAATTTTTTTAAAAAGTTGAACAAAATCAAAATAATATTTCATAAAAACTCCATTGAAGAATCCAGGACGTGAAGTCTGTAAATTAATATGTGAAGCTTTTTCTTTCACTAATAACAGTGTAAGATAAAAAGAGGAAATATTCCTGATTCTATGCAAAAGTAGCTGAATGTTGGGATTTGGAATGTTCCTTCTGGTCTGGTGACGAAGAAGGACATTCCAAAGTCAAATTAATTTGATAACTATCGACCATCGACCGACTGAAGAAACACGCGTCTTCCAAGTCCAAGAAAAAGAAGTAGGCACAATTACGCTAAAGATTTACGATAAGGTAAGGAGGAGATTAAAGTTTAAGATTCTTTACTACCCTCTAAAATAGTTTTTGCATAAGTTCTCATCTTCTCATTTATAAAAACGAATTTTGTGTATGTTGGGCCCATAGGTACCTTGTCTCCTGTAAGTTTATACTTTGCATTTTATACCGCCCATCGATTTGGATAACATTCTTGTTTCTTATCTCTCGTCGTTTTTGGTATCGTTTTATGAAATGAAAACTACGTAAGGTACATAATGTCGGACACAGCAAATTACGAGGACATATATGAGGAGATCTTCCGAATTTCTGTCTCTCCCTCTCAGTACCCAGTAGAAGTAAAGCAAGACGAATCTCCGCACTCCGAGATCAGGTCGGACAAAAGCGATTATTTTCCAGACGCCAATTCGATTTTACAAGTACTAACACCACCGTCTGCACAGCAAGATGATAAGTGGTTAGAACTGCTTGAGGGAGAGATCGACATTTTTCTGAAGGAGTATAACACTTTTGAAAATTCTACAAACGAACCGAGTTCGGAATCTGAATATTCGGAAAATTGCTCTTCGGGATATAGCAGTGGCAGTATGTGTGACAGTAGCGAAATGTCGGGAGGATCGTCGAACATTGTAATTCCGAATCCGGGTTCCTCCTGCAGCCAAGGAAAACAAATGCAACTGGATAATAATTCTTCCAATCAAAATTTTGCTAATCAACAAGGGCAGCAAAATGCAGGAGGTGCTACTCTGTCCCAAATTCTTGGACACTGTGGTAATGGGAATGGTAGTGGAGTGGAGGGGCAGGGACAGCATCCCCATTCCCAACAACCACAACCGCTCCCACAAATTCACCATCAGCAGCAGCAACAACATTCTCACTTCCAGAATCATCTTCAGCAACAAAGCAACATTATGGACAACCATCATCATAATATTCCGCAACAAATGAATCTCGCCCATCAACCTCAACAGCACTCTAATCTTAATCACGGACAATCACACGCGGCTCACTTTCCCCATGGACCCACGTCGCAACAATTCATGCCCTATGGAATGCACCTTAACACGGGAAGTTTTAACAATGGAGGTACTTTTCCATTTCATCCCCATTCATTGTCAAATCAGCCACCTGGAATCTCTCACCCCATGATGGGCATGAATCCAATGCAAGCTTGCTTCATGCAACATGCCGCGTGCATGCAACAACTCCAGCAGCAACAGCAACAGTCTTTGAACACCAATTACGGGAATGGAAATTCCTCACGAGAAAGGGGGAATAACAATTATGGTAGCGCTGGTGCAGTTGGCTGGATGACTGGACCACTTGGGCCGCCTGGACAACCTTTGAACTTGAATACTGGATCAAACTACGGAAATCGTGGCTCTACTTCTTGTGCACCTTCTGCAAATGTGGTTCCGGTTCCCATGACAAAGTCCACTTCAACTTTGCAAACGTCGGGTGGTGTTTTGGAGTCCACTGTTTTACCAGGGGGACTCGAAGTGCTCTGGAGAGAACTGCCATTAGATTGTCAGAAACTGATGGTGGCGCAAGATGTACCAGAGACTGCTCGATTCCGAGGTTACTTTACTGTGTGTGAACTGTTGCAGTTAAAGAGGGCACTAGAAGAACGATACTTAAACTACAACAAATTGTCAAATGGGGCACCAATATCTCCCATTCCAAACGCTCCCATCAAAAATACCTACGCTGCAGCTACAGCAGAAGCTCCTCCAGCTCCTGCAAAAGAAGAAGGAAAGAGGGGAACAAAGCGAGGAAGAGAGAACAAAGAGCAGAAAAGTCCAGCGACAAAGAGTGGAAGATGGAGCTTAAAGCAGACATCACGAAATCAATCGAACGGACGAAAAGAGGCTACTGCGAAACAAGACCAGGAAGATGATGGGAATAATCAAGAAGGAGAACTCATGCTGAACTTGGATAGCATAAAGCAAGAACCAGTCGAATTGAGCTATCCTCCGGCAGTGACTGGTGTCGGAGTTGTTGCAGCTGTAAAGGCGGCCATGGAGACCTTGTCGGCAGAAAATTCAGGTGGAGGTAACGTAGGAGAAAAAAATAAGAAGAGATGTGATAAAGGGAGCTCAAACGAAGCTGAAAAGAAAGGAAACGATGACACTGCCCAAGTTGCTTCAAGTGTCCCAGACAGCGAACAATGCGTTTCCACTGAAGTGAGTCACGTGGCCGCCGAAGTCGAAATTGAAACAGAAATTATGGAGCAACACAAAACCGGGAATTACGCTGTGAATTCAACCACGTCAGGTAAGTTTTAATTTTTTCTTTTTTCTCGTGAATTAAACTAACTTGGACATTAGGTACTTTATTGCGAAAATGTAAATATAAATCTTTATATCTTTGTATAGGATACACATCATCCAAAGGGAAAGATATTTCCCGCTTGTTAACGCCAGAAATTCAGGAAGTCTCGAGCATGAATGCCACTGAGGAAGATTCAAAGCTTGGAGAAAGGCAAGGGGAGTGCGATTTTCAACCTCAAATGAGCGCAAATCCGAATCCTTTGCTTAATGTTGGAGTTAATATGATGGACATTGCTGCGTCTTCGGCTGCTCACATGGTGAGGAATAATTATTGTCCTCCTATGGAAAATCGCTTTCAAATGGCGTCGCCGCCATATCGGACTGCCACGTTGGTTTTGAGGCTGCTTAGAATTGGACAGTACAATATCAAAACATTTTCCACGGTTAACCCTAACCGACTCCGAGTTCTTTTCAACTCGCAGTAAGTTTAAATAATATAAATTATTCAAAATTTTATTTTAAAAAGTTATATTGTGATATTATTGTAGCTTGATTCATTTTAGTAGAGCTTGAATTTTTATAATTCATTAATTTAGGCGCTTGACTTATGAGTGTCAGCTTCCAATTGCCATTTCGCCTCCATCAGAGGGATGCCCCATGCAACAACCTCAACCAATGCGGAAGGTTTTGACTATTGACATAGGTTTTGACCAAATACGAGAACTCAGATTTGGACAAGACTATGTAAGCTAATAGAATATATTTTTTGTTAATAATTTTTCATCGTATGCTAATTTCCCCTGAAGAATTTTCAGTCTCTATTGACGAGTTTCGAGAATCGTTTGCATTTTAATGACTGACTTGGATTCAATTGAAACAATCTGCATATGAAAATGTTTTAGCCGTCAACATAAAACTTTTCCACACTAATTACTTTATTAAAAATCATATTGAAGTGTCTTTTTTTTAAAGAAAACCTGCATGGAAAAACGAAACGAACTCATTATTGTAATTAATGTAAACCCTGGGAATTCTTGAAATTTGCAGCTTCTGTTGAGAGTTGAAGGCCCGCCCTTGCTTACTGTGGCATTTAATCCGGCAAGCCAAGAGGAAGTCGATTGTCCCAATTTGACCCCTGAAAATGAGTATCTGCTTGAGCAAATTGAGAAGGGTCAACTAAAACTCAGTCCGATTCATGAGGTACATTCATAATTCTTTGAAGCCAGAGCTAGGTTTTGTACTTCTCTGTTATAAATGTAAAAATTACATAAAATTAAATTAAATTTGGTGTTTTTTTTCAGATATTCTTCTTAAATGAACGCCTCGTCCAGTTACTGGAGTCTCAGTTACGTGAGCATCCAAAATTTCGACATTTGTTCTAGAAGTGACTTATAAAGCCTACGTCACTCATTCACTTTACTCCTCTGCTACTCCTAAGCCTTTCTTGTACAACTTTCAATCTTGGATTCATCAAGAATGATTTGCTACCCATAAGTATAATATTTTTATATTATATAATCTTTGTGGTATCATGATCATGAAAATCAATTTATATATTGTGAATTCTCCCTGTGAAAGTAATTATTGTGAAGTAATTATATTTAGATTAGTGAATAGTCGTAGAATGCATTATATTTTGTTAACTGTTAAATTTGTAGTACAAATTTTCATACCAAGGAAGAAATTGATGCATTGTAATGTAGGGAGGTACTTATTCTTAAAAAGTGATGAAATAAAAAAGTTTTTGTGTAAAGACAAAATCAAAGCAGGTAATTATTTCTCTATTTTATTTATGATATGCCTTTTGCTCTAAAAATATCAAAATGGTAAAATCTGCGGCAAAAAAAAGTCTAGCTAGAAGTCAAGTTTTAGACCGAAATTGAACAAAGAAATGAGCAAGTGGAACAAGAGCAATCGGCAACCCAGCGCAACTGGCCTGGATGGGATTGGATGAACAAGTTCCAAGTCAAATAGCTTATAGCATGGCAGTTTTGTGATCGGATCATCTGTCTGATGCATGCAACGACCATGATGCTAGTTGCTAATCGGCAAGCCTATAGTTGGGTTCAAATCAAATGGTTACATGTGCCCGTTCATAAAAAGTTTAGTTTTAATCAATTTCATAATTTAGTTTCGATTCCAACATAAAAATTCTGTCAAGAAAAGTAACTTCTTTCAATTACAGCTCGCTCTCTGTCGCTCATTTTTGCTTTTTATTATTAAAAAATTCCTGCAAAATGCCAGAAAACGGAACTCCTGACGGCGCTCCAGCAGTCACATCTCCAACAAAAGAGTTTAATTTGATTGATGAACATTATCCACCTGGAATTCCGCTATCTGCAAAATACAAGAAGTAACATTACAAAGACTATAACAAATCCCCCCTTCTCATAAATATTGTACTACTATTACTGTAGTAATAAACAAATAAAACTGATCAGCTTCTTGTTGTCTTAAATAGGGGCTTTGGGTTTACAACAATTAATCAGAGACTTCCAGTCATCGTCACCAAGATAATCGACCAGCTTTCAAGAGATAAGAATGAATTGGAAGAAGTATATGGACCTGTAAGATTTAAATAACGTTACCATTTACTTATTTAATTAATCTTATCGTCAGTTGTTAAAATGTAATTATGTTTATGTTGTGCTAATAGTGTTGACCAAGATTTTATTGTTATTTATATTGTTTCTCACAGGAGACGAAAGACGAAATCAAACTAATAGTTGGTGCTCTTGCAAAATTGAAAAATGAAATGGTCACTAACAAACCTGTTACAAGAATCAACAACCAACCGTATGATTCCTATTTGAAGTACATTGCCCGTCAGTACTTTGGCGGAAACGAGGAAGAGGTGAAGTGGTATACGGCCCCTTGGCTCCACGTTGAATGCTACTTTTACAAAAGAATTGATGAAGCTTTCAAACTCACCCAGCTTTTAAAGGACTTCGATCCGTTCAAGAAGCAAAAGGAAGAGGGATTTTTAAATTCCGTTAAAGGAGCACTTCTCTTGGGGGATTTTGTTTTGAATGCGGAGTCCTCTGATAAAGTTCTCCAGACTCTTCTTGAAGTATGCTTGTGGGGAAACCGGTGCGATTTAAGCTTATCTGCCGGAAAAGAAGTATCTCAAACTGGAAATCTTGTTGATCAGCTCCAGGATCTTCGCCAATACATTCTTTGTGATGACTCTGCTAATTTATGGAAAGTTCTATCGGAAGTCAAGAGGGATCCAGATAATCCCGTTACCATTGGCTACGTTTTAGATAATTCTGGGTTTGAGCTCTTTACGGATTTGTGCTTTACCGACAAATTGATGGAACGAGTAGACCGCGTCGATTTTTATGTCAAGACTACACCATGGTTTATCTCTGATGTTATGGCTCCAGATTTTCATTGGATGTTGGACCGGATGTCCACATATACCGAAGAACCAACTTTAGTCAGACTTGCAGATCGATGGAAGGGTTATGTATCCTCTGGAAGGTGCAAATCCTACAATCAAAATCGATTTATGATGTTGTACATATAAGAATTGTAAAGTTTTATTTCTTTCAATTTAAATTTCAGATGGAGAGTGGTAAAGTTCGACTTTTGGACATATCCTCATGCATTCCATGAAATGAAAATGAAGGATGCAGATCCTGAACTATATTCAACTTTGGCAAAGCACACTCATCTCATATTTAAAGGAGACTTAAATTATAGGAAATTAATCGGGGACTGGAGCTGGCCACCAGAAACTCCATTTAAAGATGCGTTAAGAGGATTTTGTCCTTGCCCACTTTTGACGTTAAGAACATTGAAAGCGGATTGCGTTGCGGGGTTGAAGAAAGGTGTTGCTGAAGAAGTAGAAAGTAAAAGTTCTGACTGGTGTGTTACCGGAGAATATGGAATATTGCAACATGCCCAATAACGAGCTCCTGTAGTTTGTCAATGGCTTTAATTCGTATTTAAACAGCGTCATTTATTATTACAACAAATACATCTGTACAATGGAATCATGGTTTTAACTCTAATTGCGCATTGATTAGATAACATAATATTTGAATAAATTTTCCAAATTTAGTCACTGAAATATGAAAACAAGAAACAGTCATTTTTAATTATTTGGCAATTATTATTTTTATTTTTAAATGAATTGAAATTGATCTAATGTGAAACAGATATTGAGTAATTTATTGTTAAGGACTTGGGGATTCTAAAATAGTGTATGTGCTGGTACTCATCAGTTTCCATTAGTCCGTTTAGCTTCGCAGGTTAAGCCGAGTGTTGAAATATTGTGACATTTGCAAATAGATATTCGTTGATCATAAATATTTTACTAGAAATAGATATTCAATGCTGTTTGTTCGAAAAGGATTTATAGGATAAATTTTTATGATGGAATTGAACCCACATGGAACATAATATATGCCTACATTATCGGTGTTCATAACTTGGCTTGGAGAGGAATAATGTAGATATCTGTGGTGCCTGAATAGTTCTTATGACATGGAGTAGTAATTCGCATTTGTTCTAGAAAAGTTATAAGCAGTGGTGGGGATTTTTTTTACGTGGTTTGTCAACCGATCAGAAACATTTCTGATGTTACGTGATTAAAACTGTTCGAATTGTGAAAACTATCACACATCCGGAGAAGCATTGTATTTTGACTAACAAGGAAAGGCTGATGTTGAGTTACGGTTTCACCATATTCTATATACGGTTGGCCACGAATCATGAGAACATGCTTACCTATAAAAATTCCTTAATTATAGCCTTAATTGTCGTTTGATGTCTAGTGTTGTACAAACGGGCGGGCATATGCAATTAATTCGGATTTTACGTATGTAGTCCAGAACTCGTCTTTTCATGAGGTGTTAAGTACAATGCATGCAGGTGCATGAATGCTTTACGCCATAAAATTAAATGGTAAAGGTACCGCCTTAAGTTGTTAGTTGAATCAGTGCATCACTAAAATCGAACTCCAATGGCTCTACTTGAAAAATGTAACAGCTCCTGTTCCTGAAAGGCTTGCTTACATGTAAGATTATCCTAACTTTGGTAAAGCAAAGCCAGACTGCTGTGGCTGTGGCTTCACGGTTTCAGTAAGCATTAAATATCTAACCAAACTAACCACCCACCGCGTATCTAATATTCTCCCTACTATGTATAACAATGTATTCCTATTCACTGGCTCATCTCGTGACATAGGTAGAATTATAAGAGACTGAAAGAACCTCAGGTCCCATTAAAATTTCAATCTGCGTGCAAACAAGCAAACTCAAGAGCATTTTCTCATTTCATTCTCATTCTCGCGTGAAGAAAGTCAGTGCCAGAACATAACTTTTGATGTGAAATACGAGAGCTAGTAAAATGAGCACCATATTAATGGAAACATTGTTTCATAAAAATAACTTCTCCTTGAAAAGACATCTTCCAATGCGATAGGAAATAGAAAGGATTTTAGGTAGAATGGAATTGTTTCAGGTATATACTAATAGTTCAAGTTCCATTTAGAGTTGCAATTCCAGAAATATTAATGTTTATTTGCCGTTTTCATTTTTATGTTTAGCTTCTACAAGAACTTTAATTATTACTAAAAATGTTTTTATAGAAAGTGGAAATGCAATGGAGCTTCCATTCTTGTCCTTTTATAAATCATAAATAAGTATCATCCAAATCAAGTCCAAACAACCTTTGTACAGTTTTGTTTGAAAAGGGATTCTTTTCTTCTGCCACTTAGGATTTATAAAAGAGAAAAGATTACAAAAAGAGGTATTCTTTTTGATTCGACATCTTTTTTTTTCACTTTTTTTTTGCAAACGGAGAAAATCTTGTGCCTTTGTGCTAAAAATATAAAAAAAATTCTCACACTCTTCCATCCAATTTCCGTGAAACGAGATGGTAAGCTAAAACTTGTACTCATAGGTAACTCCAAGTCACTTTTCATTAATTAGTTTTGTCATTCTTTCAAAATCCGAAAGAGAATGACATTGCATTAGACCCAACTCCTTTTAATTTTCCATTCTTTGGATGAGTATACAGTACTACTTTAGATGGATTAAGTACATTCTCTTCTCATCTTTGGATTTTTTGTTCGAAAATGTCTCATGACTCCCCACACCAAAGCTTTCAATTGTACAAAACAATTCCTTGAGTTGTTGGCCATTAAGATTTTTACAATTTCAAATAATGTCTAACTGTTAAAATAAGAAGATATCAAAAAATATATTTTAAAAAGTGCATTACTGTTTATTTTTATTATGTGTGTTCGTGACACTTTGACATGAATGAGTATAACGTATAACATGTGCTAGGTCCATGTATTTTCTTTTAGTAGGAACTGGGCAATGACTTCAACAATTCTTTTATACTTAAGGTGCGGAAAGAAATTTTGAGACCACCTTAGAATTTTATTATTTAGGGACTTTTGATTATGATTTCATAGGTTCTTTTGCTGAAACAGGTAGACTTAAGTGCTTATCCATACACTTTTTAATGATGTGGTCCTTTTCTGTAAGAAAAGATAGTATGGCTAAACAAAAAAATAATTTAATTTTTCGTCAGGAAAGTCGTTTACTTACCAAACTTTACCGTTCAACAAAACTAGATTTGATGGTAAACCAGATAAATCGGGTCATGACATATCTTATTTTCGGCTTATTATATGCAGTACGGGTAAGTTCAGTATGAAACACACTTTCAGTCATAAATTATTCTTAATCTTTTCAATAAACAAGTACATATTAGTATTAATATTATAGTAGTCAAACATACCTATATGCTTATTTCTGAAGTGGTAAGAAAATGTAAGAATCAGTAGAAGACTTACATGGCTTGCAGAGGAGGCCTAAGACTATTTATGAGTTACAACATGCAAAATGAAAATTGTAAACCAATTTCGTATATGGTATTTATGTTTATTCCGCATTTCATCGATAGTGTTTGACATATCATCTATTTTAGATTAGAAAATGATATTTGCTCAAAACTCTAGAAATAGCCTCTTCAAAAATGCTGATTTCAAATTCAATCTGCAAAAAAATATAAGGTAGAGCTGGTAAGGTTTTTGGTTCGCGAGAAATGGAAAAATTCGAGGACCAATGTCAACAAGCAATAAAAGTTGTATGCTCAAAGTATAAAGGCGAGACTTTGCAACTCCCTTAATATCTAATTTTTAATTTCTTCTCTTCATTTATAATTACAGAGTCTTCCTTTTTAGACAAAATTAGTTGTTTACCTTGTTGAAAACATGGAAGGGAATTCATTTCAGAAACTAAATAATGCAACCGCCAGTTGAAGCAATGGAATTAGGGTTATTTCCTCTTCCTTTTTACAACTCCAAAGAAGCTTTGCTGTGGCCCTCAAGGAAGTGAAATGTGAATGGTTACCCTACTTCTTCTCTTCAGAAGAAGTTCTATTATCCGTTGGTTTACCTCCATTCCTTGAGTTCTGGACTTTTTTGTTTTCTGAAAGCTATTCACGTGCTTGAATGAATATCATTATTTTCTTGTGTTTGCTCTTCCAAATCTTCTTGTGGCTCTCGGCTGGTAAGTGGTACAAGCTCAAGAGTTGTATTCGTAGTGGTGGCAGTAATATTAGTTGTGGCAGCAGTGGTAGCTGACATCGATGAGATGTCAGCTTTATTCAATTTCTTTTCACAGTCCGTTTCAGGACTTGGAATTGCATGTATAACTGCAGGTGACTGGAGCATAGGTGCTTTTTGATCATGAGGAAAAGTAGGACTGTTTTGGCTAGAGGAATTTTTGGAGCACAATGGAGATTGTTTTTTGTGGGGCATAGTGACAGTATTACTGATATTTGGGACTCCAGTCGTGTTTCCCACGACTACGGATCCAGTTACTCGTGTTTGATTTTCGTCACCTTCCCGTTGAATCCCAAAGAGTTTGAACCAGGCATTCTGAAACTAAAAATGAAATAAGCCAAAGTAAGGTCAAGTACATTTCAAACTCAGGAAGCACGTTCCGTCCAAACAAGCAACTTCACGAATTGAATTGGTTCAGCTCAAACTTTCCTTTTTTGCACTATTCTTTTCCTTTTACGAAAAAGCAATTTTCACACTCCCGTTCTTTTCAACATCCAACAATGCCATTTGTTTGGATTTACGAGAGTATGTTATTAGGAAAGTAAATCAAATTGTCGTGTATGAAATAGGCTAAGGTTTCACCTGAGTGTTGAGACCCACGTAGATAATAGGATTGTAGCAGGTAGCGGATTTGGCAAATATGGCCGGAAGAACAGATACCACCGGTGTAATCAGTTTTCTCCCTTTGCGACCCCCAAACGCTACAATTAATGAGACCACGGCGTATGGTGACCAGGCTATCAAAAAGCAAGCTATCATAACAGCTACCATCGCTGTCACTCGTAACTCTGCTCGAGCTGTGGCTGATCTTGTGGTTACCTGGGTTTGGGTTGTCTTTTCAGAAAAAAAGAAAAACCGTAAAGCATTATGACTTAATGATAATGAATGACTTAATTTTGTGTAAGACAATGCTTTCACCTCCTTACAATAAGAATGGTACACGATAAAGTCATTCTCAATATGACAGCATTTCGTGACAAAATGATCCAATCACAAAGTTGGATTCACTTGGAACTAGCCGTGTGCAACGCAGATGCTAAATGTTTTTCTTAGTCAAATGACATCTATAAGAACAGAAATCTTTTCAGTCGTTAACAATGCAATCAATATTTGATTGCAAATTGGACTACTTTCAATGCAAACATTAACAAAGATCGTTTGACGACATTTTTGGCCATCAATTTCGAGATATATATCTTTGTTACAAGTCACAATTTACCTAAATTCGTATATATAATTCTTGAAAATTTTAATTAAATCCAAAATAGCCCAAACCTAGAGCAATAAGCACTGCATTGTAATGTAGCCTATGGCTATGGGGCATCTTGATTAATGATAAACTGCACTACATAGGTGAAAATTAAACAAAGTTTCGGTTCTAAAGATTTATTGTCCACCTCCACCGTTTTTATTCATTACTGTCTCTCGTTTCTTAAGATTTATTGTATAGTAATTGAATATCAACCTAGGGGTATCTTTATCTCTGAGACCATTTAATTACAATTTTACCGAAATAAGCTTGTTTATGACCTCTGGATAATGGACAAAATACTGAATGAGGAACCAGAGTAAAGAGAAAATGGACAAAGCGGTTTTTACCATCGATTTTGCATAAAGAATATGCACAACAAATCTAAAAATTCAATAGTCTGACTAACAAAATCAGCAATGAAAGAATTCAATTTTAACATATAAGGCTGAAGGAAGCATAAAAATTCAATTCTCAAGAAATTCATTCCAATTTAGACAAGATGGAAAAGCATTATGCAATAAATATGATATAATCGATCAAGAAGCACATAAATGTCAGTTGCAGATGTGACAGACAGCAACAGATGCCTAGATAATATTTACCAAGTCCTTGCAAGTAAATGTTTACATAATACAGAGTGTTTTGAAGGAAAAGGGTTTATCCTGCCAAGCTGCCATAATCAATTCCTTTTTTCCTGGGACAAGACTAAACATGAAAGAAACCTTATATTGAATAGGATTCACAGGAAACCACATTTTTTCGACACTTTTCTCATTTCTTCTTACGTTTTCTTTCGCCATTCTCTATCACATTTATCCATTCCACTCTTAAACCAGTACAAATAAGAATGAGATCTTTTCAGGATCTATTGAATGAATGGTACTGGTACGTAAATAATTGTATTTTCTTAATTTTCTGTGAAATCTATAACAAGTTTTGTCGACGTGACCCAGTTGTGCTAAGACCCAAATATGTTTTCTTAGGATTAAGATTCGATCAGATAAACTTACCGATTTAATGGTTGAAACTATTCCAACATAGGAGAAAACTATCGTTACCAGGGGCAAGACCAGTCCAAGGACGAACAAGAAGCAGATGTATGTTTTCGTTGTTAAATCATCTTTCTCCCAGCTCACTGAACAGCTTTATCAACAACAATAAAAAGTAGGGCCAATGAACACTATTGTTTTTATTTTTTATCTACCATCATATCATCATTAAGTTGCAATTACACTCTTTACATCTCTTAATTTTGGTGCTTTCCCTTAATCTGTGGAGTAGGAAAGGTGGGTGTGTAGCATGGGAAAAAATAGACAAATCCAAAATGGAAGAAAGCACTAGAACCAATACGTGTTTTTGTAAGAACGACGTAATTAAAGAAGCCTCCTGACTAAATGTTTTTGAAAACTTTGTTGTGAGTTGTAGTTCGTTGGAAGAATGTAAACATTTGGTAATTAGTTGCGATGAATTTTTCATGAAAATATTTTATCACAATGTATTTTAATTGGTTGATTTGGTGGATCATGGGAAGGTACATCGTTTCAAGCTTTCTCCAATACGTTTAAAAGTATTAATTTCAGTTCAATAATAAAAGTACATTTGGAAAAAAAAAATTCTCTGAAAACATATTTTCACATTCGTGGCCTGGCCTGACGGATAAAAAAATAAGACGAGTATTCTGTCATGCACGTGCGTTATTGGGAATCTGTAAGAGATGTACGTGATAATGAGAATCAATCCTCACCTGATATAAGGACCCTCTGGGCCATATGAAGACCAACCAAATAGTGGGGGAAGAGTGAGAGCCAGTGAGTAAAACCATATGCCAAGGATAATCACGGTTGAATGGTGCATTTTAATATCTGCTGCTCTAAACGGCCTGGCAATCATTAGATACCTTTCAAATGCCAGTACCATTAGGGTGGTGATGCTCGTTATTCCTATGAAAGAATAGAAAGTTGAAAAATAATGGGAAAACATAACAAATTATTTCCAGATGTTTTCCACAGGAAATGAGTCTTCTTAGGAACGTCATTATTATTTTGATAATCGTATGGTTCTATTGCAAAAGATTTATACAAAAAATAATAATTTGCTGCATAAAAACGCTTGTTTAATGAAGAAAGCATATTAATGTGAACGATGGAGTATGTTGTAGATTAACTCTCACTTTGTTCCAGGTATAAATAATTGCATCTTGCAATAACGGGCTAGTGGTGCGGATTTTATCTTTTATCTACTTCCTACCTTTTGAGAAAGGGTTAACGTTTGTTTCAGCTTGAGTAAAGCGAGGGAAAGAAAATACAACGTGGTATAAAATGTGATGCGATGCAGGAACTCCGTATGGATCCGGGAGCAGTGAGTTTTTCTTAGAAGCTGCTCTAAACCTTATAACTAAAATATGTACTTATTACGTAGCTGAGCGTAGCTAAGCGAGTATTGAGATTGACG
>JAHZMX010003721.1:0-10143 GCA_027743895.1 Seira musarum
AAGGGTCCCCCCTTTGCATTTTAATTTTCGAGATATCAAAAAAATAAAAATTTTAGTTGTTCGTGATTCTACATCGCCTTAAGGCTGCTTGAAACTAAGTTTCCTCCATTTTCCCTCCAATTTTACAATGAAAAAAAATCCTCCAAAAAATTCCCTCCAAAGTTTCCTCCAAATTCCCTCCAAAAATGTTTTTTTCTCGAGATTTTCTCCATATTTCTAACCTAACCAAACCTAACCTAACCAAACTAAATGAAACAAAAAAATTGAAATTTTTTATCCTAAGGTAGAGCTATCTGTGCACCGCAGGGTATTTATGTAAAACTCAGCCCAAGTTTTCAATTATTCCCTACTTTTGTTCTTATTCACTGCCATATTAAGGTCTACTTCGGGTTAGCAAACTCACCCCACAAGTGCAGTCTTCATTTAATGGCTTCACATTCTCCGTAAAAACAGGTTCCCAAACGAGCCAACACGCTTATGTGCCCCTCTCAAGTTATGCGTCAGGTTTGACTCACTAATTCCTTGTCTCATTGCAGGCGCATCTGACAAAGATCTCTGGTGAGTTTTTGGCTTTGGAATGGCATTTGACGTCGATGATTGTTCGTGAACAGGAATCGGGGGGAATGAAGGTGGGCCACTCGAAGGTGATACAGGGGAATAAACTGCAGTAAGCTTGCGAAAGTTTTTGACATCTTTTGGCCTATCAAATCAAAAAGAATGATATCTCAATAAATAAAATAATTATTATTTAAGATTAAAGTTATAACGAAAATTGCCACTGATTTTTCGTTTCAATTACTTAAACCATCCATTAAGTTACCTCAGAGAATCGCTTAATATTAGATTTTTTAACTTTGTTCCATGAGATTTTTTCCTAGATTGGGTTAAGCAGTCGGCAGAGTATGCATCCAGCAACCAGGCACATTGTAGACTAAAGTTAACGGACTTGCGACATCTGAGAAAAAAGACAAAATTTAGATTTAATAGAGTTATCTTTCTTTCTTTATCTTTGGTCTTTTTAATCCTTGAAATACCTGGAAATCAAATATGGATGGAGTACTTCAGCGACATCCTGCATTTGAATATACATTGTCACCAACTGGGGAAGGTAAAAGTCAACCTCTCTTTCCGGAAATGCAAACATGCGGTTTACTGCGTAACAAAAAATATAAGTATGTTTAGCCTCTGGAAAAAAAAACAAATTCAAATTAAAAGCACAAATTTTACCTATGTATTGTTGAACTCCAGGTTCTTTAGAGGTAAATAAGTAACCGATGGCATATGACATATTGAACACTTGACTTTCAAAAAATCTGAGCAGCCACGATTTAGGTTTTGAGACTTCCACTACCTCGCCACTGTTTTTCACTTCGGATTTAACGCAACTTTCAACACCAACTTCCTCAGCTGTCACTTCTTCTTCACGTTCGTTATTGTTGGCACTTGTCACTGCAACAGCAGCGTCAACAGTAGCAGACGCTGGGGTTGTAGAAGGTTTTACGACGTCAGTCGGGGTTTTTGGTGTGTCTACATCAACTATAGGCTGCGTAGATCCAACAGGTAAACTTTTCGTCTTTTCCTTATTTTTGCCGAAATTCAGTCTTAATTTACTCCTCATACCAGCAGCAATATTACTAGTACTAATGCCACCGGAATTCCCACTGGATGAGACGGTATTAGTTCCTGTATTAGTACTGGAGTTACTAGACGCTGGATTAGAATTTACTTTACTAGATTGTGGTTGGTTCTGACTTTTGCCCCTGATTCTACTCAAGAGTGACACACCACCACCTGAGCTAGGAGTATTGGTAGGGGCGACGTTCGGTGTTTCCGCGGCGTCTGTGGAAGCTAGACCACTTTCACAATTAATTTTTTCAATGTCCATTTCTGGTACGTCAGAGGTATAAACTGAGGGTTCAACTAAAGTCGAGACGGACGTTGCTGTCTTGGGAGTGGTAATATCGTCATTTATCAAAGTCAGATCCAGATCTCCCTCAGGGTCACCTTCTTGAGCATGATTGCCTTCATTTTGATCATCTGCACCTAAGCACCTACTTAGCACAACTGTGTCTAATGATGTCTCTAACGTGTCTTCACCATCTACTGCAGCATCATGATCATCAGTCAAAGCTGCGGAATCGAAGCTCAGTCTTGGACTATCTGTGGTTAGTGCTTTCACTCCTTCATCGTCGTCTTCATCATAAGTATCACATGCAACACTACCATTTAAATCGTCTGTTTCCGACCCGGTTGTTCCACTTGCTCCAGAACAAATACCCGAGTCGTCCGAACTTCCTGCACAGGTGCACTTTAATTTACTCGTTTGCAGATCTTGCGTTTGAGATTCGCTGGCTACAGGTCCGAAATCATGGTAGAGACAACAATGCTGTTGCCGCATGTTAAGTATCCTATCTTTCACCAAAACATTAGGCGAGTGCGACTTTGTGGAAAGGGACGAGAGAGGAAGCTGAACGGGACTATCTCCCGATTGGAATTCCATGCACGTCAAAACCTGTGCCGAGTCTAAACTTCGATTGCGACTATGTTGACGGTAATATGGAGTCACAAGTTGCTTGCAAATACTTTCCTCAGGTGAAGATGGGCTCTCCAAATCGGTGGAAATTTCACCAGCAACCTTGAGATTCATTAGTGGACGGTCCTGCATGGACTGGGCCTCCTTTCGTAAAATTTGCCTGAAATGCATAAAAAATAATCACTTGTTTAAAAATACGACGCGGAAAATACTAAATACATTTCCTTTTGAAAGCTAAATGTCATGATTTTGATGTATTCTGTCCCAGTCCTACATGTTGCCTTTATTAAAACTGGCTTATTTTTTTACATTTACCCATTTTGCCGCTATTTATGGATATAGGTCATAGACAGGTACGTGCATAAACAAAAAAAAGTGTACGCAAAAAACAGTGTCGAAATCACGACGACACAACTCAGTTCAAGTCATTCTTCTTTACCATTACCACCAAAAATTCTACAGACATAAATTTTAGTCGTTTTTTGTATTTTTACAAAAGAGGCTCCAGGATAATTGTGTGGTTTTCTAATTTGTTTTGTATTGTAATTGTAACTTGTAATCACGTGGTTCAGCTTTGGGGCCAGTTTGAGTCGAGCGTAGTTCTCGCCGTTGTAACAGCCAATTTTGCTCAAAGGATCTTAACGATCGTATTAAATAAAATGATCATAAACTTTTATCTCTGGATATGGTACAGATAAACACCGCGCCGAATATTCAATATGCATATTATTGCAAATTGCAAACGTCCTTTCCATTAATGTCAATGTCGACTGAATACAGCTGGAACTTGATCTACCTGTCAAAAGCTCTCCATTTTCCCTAATTTTCACTCATTCCCCATATTATATGATCAGTTCTGGACGATGCATGTATTTTAGCAAACTATATTAATATTTTCGCGTCTCTACAAATATTATGTATCTGAACCGCAGTAGTGGTTAAAAGCTACCATTATCAATCAGTATCAGGCCGTATGTACATAATTACAAAAATGCACAGGCATTGCGTCTAGAAAAATATTATATGATGCGATGATGATATAATTCGAATTGTATTTAATATGGCTTTAACTCAAAAAGATAAAAAGAGCATAAAAAGATAAGCGATACTTATGTAGTCGCTTATTCATTAGTATCTCCCAAATTCATATCGCATGACGTTTAAAAATATTGTGGCCCAAATCACAATTGAATATTTCTTTGAACATCACGTTACCGCAAAACTGTAAGCCATGTTGGTTCATCAGTCTAATAAAAATTCCAATCTATATGACTTGTTTTGAAGTTTGTTTTTATTTAGTTTAAATAACACTAGAATACAGCGATATTTGGCTAAACCTTTTAAACCAATGACATTTATAGTATATGAATTTTGGGGGAAATGTATATGAAATATGAATAAAATGATTTGGAGGTTCCTGTAGAAGCTACAATTTGTCGAAATTGGCGATGAAGGTCAGGCATCTCCAATGTTCTTCTAACATCAAAAACTTTCCCAGAAGTATGTAGGTAAATAGAAATGATGATAAACTACATTTAATATTTGGTGTAGAAGAGCCCCACCCTTGCAAAAACGGATCCACACCCAAAATGATGCTCCATGGTCATTTTGTCCATTACTTTCTCTTAAACAGATAATATTGCGAAGAAAACCTNCAATGACATTTATGTATATGAATTTTGGGGGAAATGTATATGAAATATGAATAAAATGATTTGGAGGTTCCTGTAGAAGCTACAATTTGTCGAAATTGGCGATGAAGGTCAGGCATCTCCAATGTTCTTCTAACATCAAAAACTTTCCCAGAAGTATGTAGGTAAATAGAAATGATGATAAACTACATTTAATATTTGGTGTAGAAGAGCCCCACCCTTGCAAAAACGGATCCACACCCAAAATGATGCTCCATGGTCATTTTGTCCATTACTTTCTCTTAAACAGATAATATTGCGAAGAAAACCTATATTTATTCTGATAATCCTACAAATTCGGGATGGGAAACAAAGAAAACTACAACTTATAACCAAAAACTTTATTTTATTTCCTTTGACTAAAAACGAAATACATATTTTCATGAGTCCTGTGTAGGCTGTATTCACCGGAAGCAAAACCCAACCAACTTTTAAAATTCATTCGTTTGTAGTAGACAACATGACTTTTCTCTCGAACATTTTGAAACATGTTTGGATAAATATTTGGTGTAGAAGAGCCCCACCCTTGCAAAAACGGATCCACACCCAAAATGATGCTCCATGGTCATTTTGTCCATTACTTTCTCTTAAACAGATAATATTGCGAAGAAAACCTCCATTTATTCTGATAATCCCGCAAATTCCGGATGGGAAAGAAAGAAAACTACAACTTATAACCAAAAACATTTATTTTATTTCCTTTGACTAAAAACGAAATACATATTTTCATGAGTCCTTAAGTAGGCTGTATTCACCGGAAGCAAAACCCAAACTTTTAGAATTCATTCGTTCGTAGTAGACAACATGACTTTTCTCTCGAACATTTTGAAACATGTTTGGATTAACCGTGCATTCCCGCATGCAGTAAAGAGCAAGTAAGTAAAAATTCTTCATGCATTCCAACCATATAGCTGAATGGGTTGACATTGCATGGTGCGTTGCATTAAATACTTAGGCAAATCCAAAAATAGGTACGTGTGCTCTTCCAAACATTAGAACAGACAGAAAATGTAACACGCCCAAAAGTTTTTGTAGCTTTAACTCCTACGTTCGTGGCGTAAATTCATGAAATGATACGGATAAGCCATGTCCATGAACCATATACACTTCGGTAGACTTTTACGAGCTATTAATTTATCTTCTATGCCGACAGCTTTGACTCACTCTTAAAACTTGTCTGCTATAAGTAGATTGTATTATGTATTTCATTGTTGGCAAATGCCGTGATACCATTCTGAGTCTTGCCTTGATTCGAGATGAATTTCCAATTTGCTAACCTGTAGGAAGTAAAAATGAGAATCTCATTCACTCAGCGAGATTCTTGCTGTGTCTGCAAACTTACCTACCTCTCAAACTTCCTTATATCACTTCACCCCTCACGTTTCATATCGATTTTAGGAAATTTAATGTCACCTCACTAAACTAAATTGAAAATATTTATTTTCATTTATACACATAGGTATGCATGCAATTCTTAAAAATTCTGTCTTGTAAAGAAATCAATTTTTCAGTGGATATGACAAATGCAAAGCTAACATGTATGGACTTGAAACATGAAGACGAAATCGTATTTGAAGCTCGTGACTTGTGACATAAGTATTCCAAATCCATCATGAAATATAGCGATTTATAATTGAATACGACACGTTTTCAGAACACGTCTTGGTATATACAGATACGATTTCAGTATTTTAGTGTCCAAGATCTGGAATAATCACAGAGAAAATTAAAGTTTGTAAATCTTTTGATAACAATTCAGGATAAACATTTTGAGTGACAAAGCCATTTAATTTTTCATGCATTGTACAGCAGTTTAATTCATTGACCTCTGCTACAGAGATTCTGTTTAAATAATTCTGTTTTTGTTACAGCAGACGCAGACGAATTTACGAAACTGTCATTCTAGTTCAGAGGTACATTGACATTTCGTATTGTGTCACCCACTGGTCACTAAGCAAACCATTCTCATTTTTGTATAGTCGTAGCCGAATATGCATGTGTCAGTCATGCAACAAAAGAAATCTTGAAAATACGAACAGCCAAATTGTCGAAGATATACGGAAATAACATTTTATACATGTGTGTGGCACGCTAGAAAGCCATCACCATTAGTCTGGCCATGGGTACGTAACGAGATTTTGTTGCATAAAAAGTGAAATTCCCTTTCACTAACACACACAGAATTCATGCCGCATTTGTTAATTTCATTTTTTTGTTTTTACATTAACGAATGTGCTTGGTTTCTTCTGTGTGAAATGGCAACAACTGACCTATGATACGCCACATGAATTCATAACAAAAAATAATCTTGTCGCAAACACCCTAGTTTCGTACAATTGTACATTTAGCTTAAAAATGATGCCATCTCAAAAAATGAACCTCATGTAATTGAAAATAGTAAAGTTTTGATTTAAGAAATGATCTTTTAAGCTTCTTAGTCTTCCAGGATTACACTAAACTGAATGCACGCCGTTGATAATACAAAACACAATTCATCAATTCATGGATACACGGAAACGCTAAAGTATTCATGAGTCAAGCGCATACTTATTAGGCACATGACTTACTGAGAAATGACAATATCTATTTTCGTAGACCCAAATTTGTATTTGAATCAAATGAGGAAATTAATGGAAACAAAACTAATAGAATAAGCATATTATGCCACTTATAATTAAATTAAATTGCTTTCATCTAAAATACAGCTTTTTTTGCGGAACAGTGGATAGTGGAAAGATAAAAGTCAAATGCGACAAAATGAATCTGCTTAAATGATAAGCTTTGTTGAAAGATTGGACAAGTGGAAATTACTAACTAAACGTTATTGATTACTATCCTCTATTTTTTTACATGACTTAAGCTGCAATATTTTGGGTACTCCTGCCATTCAATGATAACCTTTACAAAGCGTACTGAGATTTTGAGGTTTGAGACAGGTTTGAGGTTTGAATTTTAATGAATATTATAGTTTCATTTTCAAATGCATCGCATCACCAAAGACAAAATATTTTATCGGAGACATTATTGGGATACAGCTGCATTGAGTGCTTATGTCAAAATTGGCAAGTATGTCGTGTTGGTCAGTCAGTCTTTCTTTACAAGCAAAACATTGTCAAAGAAAAAGCTCGTATAATTGAGGAATAAATATGATTAATTAGTATACGATTGCTGTAAAATTGCCAATTTAGACAACAAATTACGCATCACATACTTACGAACCCACAGTCATTGCCCTTACCGTTGTTGTTTTGGTTAAAGGTTAAAACATTGTTTATGTACTTGATCCAGCCTTGTAAAATCGTTGAAGTTAAATCTTGCTATATTTACACATTGATAGACAGACACAGAATGTGATTTAAGTTTTACTAATTACAATGACACTTTACCAATACACATCAATCTAATACCACTTGGGTTGGTAAAAATTTCCGTTTGTATGCAGCGCTGAGCTGAGGAGATAAGCATAACGCAAAGTTTGGCCTACCACCACCGCCTGCTTCCAAAATATGCCGTAAATCTTTAAATCTCATGCCATGAGATGAAAACATAAGAATTATCATTCACATGTTTGTCATTTACGTTAATACGCCTTCATGTTCGATATAAATTCAATGAAAGTGACCTCCATCACAACTTTAAGGCGACAAGGTTCAACGCGCTACGTAATCCAAATGGAATGTTGTCTCTGTTGAAAAGGCAAACCGCATTATCTATACCTTTTAAGCATTTCTTCTTGTTCAAACTCACGCGTAATTGAGCAAGGAAAATCTTATAAAAAAAGCCATATAACCCACAACCAAACTCTATCAATTGACCATGTGGCTACTCCGTGCATTTTGACCAGCAGCAGACCATTTTTTACGGCGACGTTGATTGCGACTCAACAACATACCTACGTTTCCCCCACCAGACAAAGTATTCGTTAGTTGTTGGTGTCTGTAGTTTGCAATGTATTACAGAAGACTTGAAACCAGCTACATTTATTTATACATGTAATTATTTTATTTGCATGATTCCATGCTGAAATAGCTATACCACACTTCAACGGCATCATCAAATCAGTTCTGGAAAAGGAAATGGCTGTAAAACAACTTTTGTTCATGCATTTATTCCCATCCTCATGAAACTGAGATTGAAGAGAAGATTGTATTGTGATTGTGACGCACTTTCTGTCTATTATCAGCAAAAAACCAGAAGTATTATAACTAATGGAGTCACTTTGCTTCATCAAATCAGCTTTATTATGAGTTGGGAAGGAAGAGGAGGTCTGCTCAAGTCAATTATGCAGTCACTTGCGATACACGTGTGGGATCTATTTTAAATCGTCTGTCAGTCAGAATTGAAGACGCTATAGTTAAGTTCATTTAGATTTACTCAATTTTGCAGAATGCTTCGGAATCCTCCATTTCTTTATTTTGTAAACTTTTTCCTTCATTTTCGTGAAATTCTTTAATATAGAATGGGTCATTTGGGTCGAGTCATTCTTATTCCACGAAGTCCATGTGTTTTTCTTGACTTTGATCAGGAAATGTTGACGATCCTCTTAGGAATGATTTTGTACAATCCTATTCTATATTACTAGGAAAATATATTCGTGTTTTGATTTGATTCGTTTCGTATAGGAGATGCTCCTTTTATAATCTTTCTGGTTAAGGATAAACCTTTTTAACCAGAGCTGCAGAGTACAAAAGGCTGTTTCAGGAATTCAGTATTACAACGCAAGCTTGTTACTGATCTATTCAAAACTCGTAACATAAACATTTTAAGATTTTTTAGTACAGAAGAATGTTCATCGAGTTTATGCGTTAAGAATGGTTTGAATTGAACCTTCTGAGCTAAACATAAAAGATGTTTTTCTGAAACGAGAACGATTTATCAAGTTATTAAAAGCACATGACAGAATGCTACTCGATCCCCATGTCTCCTAATATCTTTACAACTTGACAACATTATCCAGTCAGCCAGACCTTTTTCTCTCCACAGTTCTGCGAATTCATATACAAAAATGTATGAGTAACTAAGTCTGACTCACTAAATTTCTCATGAAAAGCACTTCAGTTATTTAAAATTTATTGGAATAATAATTGTTATTGCCGTGTGTCACTTCTAAGTTTGAAACTAATTATTTATAGCATCATGATGTTGTAACGTCAAAACTCATGGTTTTAATTTTGAATGAGTCATATTTGACTCACAGACCCAATTATGAATGATAAAATTAGACTTCTGTAAGGTTTGGTAGAAGCAAGTACACAGATGTACAAACAAAATCAAACAAGTAAGAAATTGTGTTTATGCTTTGTTCGTTTTCTTGATATTCATTATTACCCTATAAGTAATAATGATGAGTGACGCCAAAAAGACCAAGCTAGTGCTTTTTCTTTCGCATGTATGGAATTTCACAAGAATTATAAGTAGGAATGTATTCATTATTTTTATATCGATATATATCATATCATCATGGCTTACCCAATGTCCAAGCTCCTATTTCTCTGATGAGACCCTCGCCCGAAAGCATTTCCGCCTTGCAGGTCGGATGCTCTCCCGGCTGAATGGACTCCAGGTAAAGTGTATTCTGCAAAAGGTGGAACCCTCCGCCTCTCCATTTTGCTCCAAATGGAATGCTGTCAAAATCACAACACAATATTAAATTGTATTTTCACAATTTATTTGCATACACATAAATCTTTTATCAAATATAAGCACATCAATATAATTTCTTGCTAAAGTGAAATATTTTTTCTAGTCGAAATTTCAGCTGCCATTACCCACCACTTCCACTATCACAAACATAAGTGTTTACGCTAATATGTCATCTTCAGGCATTTTCATTTCCTGTGTCTTGTTTTCGCTGTTTATTTTATAAATTCTAAAAATACATGATCAATCATTATACCACAAATACAAAAGCAAACCTCA
>JAHZMX010003722.1:0-10066 GCA_027743895.1 Seira musarum
TCATTGAGTACCAACAAAATAATTCATTTACGCTTCGCTGCCCTCATCCACTTCATTTTCTTTAATACTTTCTCTTCATTCCTCTCGGTTCATGTACTTTCCTCCTGGTAGTGTACAATAAGGTGTGGGTTGTAGATCGAATCGTGGAAAAAGTATAGCGGATGGCGTCACTCAAAGATTCCTTCGATTCAAACAAGCTTGTTCAAAAAGCTCAATTGAATACGGTGCAATGGTGAATGAAGACGTACGTGGAATTTAATGCGATTACGATTATTATTGTTGTCAAGTTATAATGAGATTGAAAACGTTCCATTTCATTTGTTTATGGCGTGTTCATGCAAATTATGTTAGGGAATCAATGCTCCTTGTCCCCCAATTTTTGCAACTCTCCCCTGGTAAAAATGCTTGAACGAACCAAAAATTTAGGTCTCCAATTCCAGTAAACTTACAATGAGTAAACTTTCCTTTCCTTACAGAGATTAGTACAAAGAGAGACAGTCGAAAACAAATGAAAGTGGGAAGATATAATCATTTATTCTTCTGAAATTCTTCCATTACCATACAACATGCATGAGCTAAGAAAATGATCAGACGACTAGGACAAAATTTGGTAGCGTGTTGTTGTAGTGGCAGTTGCATGAAATTAAGTTATCCTTCACCCTTGTATGGGCATGAAGTTCCCAGTGGGCTTTTGCAAATTGCAAATTGAAACTGAACGTCTTGTTTCTTTTCGAGAAAATGAACCATAGTAAAGTCATAGAGGACTGGACGGGCAAAAGTTTGTGGATATGCAGACAGAATGAATTGCTGTTTTTACTGGTCATGCCATTACTACGGTTGTCGAGGTAGTGTTTGTTTATGGCTTTTACTCGTTAGTTTTCGCTTACGTTTGAATGCAATTGTAAGCATACATGGTCTTCGTTTGGGATCAGAGGGTTTTGATTTGGACTATATGCAACGAACATATTGATTTAACCTTTTATTCACTTCTGATGCTTTGATTAAAGTGTATTTTTCGCTAGGTAAGCTTCTAAGGGAGAAAATAATGAATTTATGTATGGTACCGAGCATGGTACCGAAATATTTTATTATTTACTTTTTATTATTTTTGCCATTTCGTGCAACAGTAAACCAACTCACGATTGTATCGGGGTAGACCAGACAAGCCTGGTTACAAGCTGGGCATTGACATTTCCTTTCTGCACATTTAATTATAATAAGAAAGAAAGTACCTGCGAGAAATACTAATCTTTTCAATACTACATATTTCAATTTGTGAATTCTTAAAAAATAAGACATTCTTACACAAACACTGTTCCATAATGACGATGATGAACTTATACATGTGCCTGCTTATGCAACGATTTTTATCGATCCAATGCAAGAACCAAATTCTTACATAGACTTAAGGTATCAGGAAAGAAAGTCGTCGGAAATCGGAATGTGAATAACAAAGTGTGGTATGTGAATTGCAACCCTTTGATAATGTATAATGACAGTTAGGAATCAGGAAAAACTTGATCATGATTTTCACATCGGCAGAAGGCGAAACTCACGATAACAACGCAAGCAAACTATTTTCCTCGACTGCACTAAAAATTCATGATTTCCATTTACCTGTCTATCCATTACAATGAAAAATTCCGGAGATAATATGCAAGGTAAAGCAAACGTGGTACTTTTTCACTAAATCCAAGGCCATAATTCATCAAATATTTATTTGCTTTACTTTTTACCAAAACTAGCTTCCTCTTTTTTATTTTTTCTAATCATGATAGCTTAAGATTTTTCCTTATGGAATAAGCAATTCAAGCGTTAAAGATTAGATACATTCCTCCTTGAGCAGAGTTGTCGAAATCAGAGTTCTCCCCTGCTGATTAGCTATTCGCTGCATTAATTATTTCCTCGCTCCATTTACAAGTTTCCTTTCATCTCTCCAACCAACCTCAACATTTTTTTCCAAAATCGAGATTTTGTGCAAATGTAAGCTGATATGTATTTCTGCGGATTTTTTGTATGAGTATCACGATGTTCGTGGCACATGGCACTCGAAGCACGACCCAATACTTCGCTTCAAGTAAAGAGATACAGTTTCAACTGTATAGCACTTCACTTCTAACTTACTTCCCCATATCGATCCGGAGTTTTCTCGTGGCTGGTTGTGGAAAAGGAAAAAAAATGTTTCGACAATGGTCTTTATAGTGAGGTGGAAACAAACCGTTCTAGGAAAGAATATTTTCGTTTATTTTGGTGAGACACATAAATGGATTATTTTGTGAAACCATTTTGCATTCGAGAAAGGAACATTCTATACTTTTACATGTTGCAGTAGAATTTTTAAAACATGAAACGTTAATATTCTAATGCTTTTTGTTTACGTTTTACCAAACGTGTCTCTTCAATATAATCAAATTCAAGCTTTTTTAAAACTTATTTTCGAGTTTCTACTTTCTACCCAATGACATGCAAGCAGAAATAGATGTGCAGTGCAGCTTCATTTGTCAAGCCAGTATAGGTATGTCTATGCATATGCATCCGATGGCCTTGGACAAAGACACGTAAAGAGTTAAATCTGCAAACCTATTTGTCTTTTCCCGTCAGCGTCATCCCATGAAAGAAAGAAGTATCTCGTGTCGTAATGCATACTAGTGGATTGTTTAATTTTTAAACGGGAAATAAGAGAAACCAATTTTGTTTATACTATTTAGAAGTAAAACATTTGCTTTTAGCAGAAAACGTTTCATGAACAATTTTTGTTAAAAGGCTTGAAAAATGCTGATTTTTTAATGCATTTGGAAAGCAAAGTTTAGGCGAGAATACGAGTGTTTGTAAGAAGTGGGGATTTTGAGATGTGGAATACATGTTAACGATTTAGTGTAGGTGTTAGTGCTCATATAAAGTTGGACATGTCAATTGAGAACAAGAATTTGCAGCTGTACAGACTTCAATTAAAATTTCAAAATTGAACTACCCAACTGATCATAATTTAGGCCAAAACAAATAACAAGAAAAGTAATAATAAACTGATGCGTGTCCATGAAGCATTGCTAAAAAGAGTCTTTTCTTACCTGTCCCATTTACCCCGTTGAGGTCAAATGATGGTTAACAAGTGTAGAACAGTACTGTAGAACAGAGCGCCTAATCTTTTGACTAATAAGAGTCTTTTCTTACCTGTCCCATTTACCCCGTTGAGGTCAAATGATGGTTAACAAGTGTAGAACAGTACTGTAGAACAGAGCGCCTAATCTTTTGTCAAAGTTAATGTTGGACCCTGGGCTGTATGAATGATGATGATGATAATGCACGAACGATTGAGATGAACATTTTTAAAAAGTAACAAAAAAATAATACTCCTTTCTATCCTTTCTTTTTCTCTCGACAAAGGATTTTTTCCTATAAACTTGGTAGAAAAACAGGAAATTTGTTGAAAAACAGAACTCCCTTAAAAATAGCCTCTTGTCAAAAAGAAGGAAAAAACTGAAAAGTGCAATTGAAGCGAAGCACTTTAAAAGTTAAAGTTTCAGTTTAACCTTTCTACTGGGAAAACGTGGGCCACCAGCACTGGCACATCTAATTATAACTGGCGATAATATTGGTAAAGGAGTGAGCCATCCCTCATCCGCTGGGATCCTTGCCATAGCGAACCTCCAGCTGATGTGAGGAGTGAATTGGTTGAGCACTCCAAAGTCGTTGTTGCCGTGTGCTCGAGAATAAAGAACGAGGTACATGCCACCATATCATGATTCCAATGCCAAGCCAGCCAAACCTACGATAAAGCCAAAAAAGAAAGCTTTGTTCCTATCTCCCTTCTTCCTTGGGTTGATATTGTGATATTGCACATTCGCTTCATACGTTACTCGTGTCGTGTTCATGAAATATCCCGAGAAAGAAACTGAGCAAAAACGCTGCATAAATGTATAGAACGACCGACTTCATGGGCCGAGACGTGCTAAAGCGAATTTCTCGGGAACGGCGAGTACGAAAAAGGAGGGAGAACATTATGCATCATGCACCATGCCCATGAGTAAAAAAGTTGGAGTTGGAAAGCTTGATTTCCTTGTGCCCTTCCTTCCAACAACGTTAACCTACCCAAAGGAAACAAGCAAAAAGTACACGGATACTCAATTCTCATATCAAAGCAAACACATCACACATAAGCATAATTTTATTCCAATGAGTAGGAATTCTTTACAGGAAGATGTAAAAACTGACAAGGATTTTGTTTGGTGGAAACGAATGCCTCTGTTGGAAGAGGTACATATAATGAACGTTGTGTAACCCAACATTACTTGTTTCATAAGTCGTCGTTCCTTTAGGTATGTCCATTCTTTTTGGAAGAGTCTAGAAATTCAGTTTGCTCAAGCTTGAGTGCATTAGCTAGCCCCAAACAAGGTGTAAAAAAATCTGCGTCACGAAGAACTAGACAGTTTAAGCCTTTCTCCAAGTTTGTAATAGAAGAAGTTCCGTTCCGCAAGGGAAATGGGTAGTATGAGTAAGTACAAGCCCAAGTGTTATTTCAACATAATGGATTTTCTAAGTAGAGAGCCCGCCTAAAGATATAAGTCCTCAGAACAATGGTGGCAGCTGTAAAAGAATGCATGAAGTAACACTTTTTTTATGAAAAGAACCAATGATAATAAACATACAAAGAAAAAAAGCAATCTACTATACTTGATCGTAGTGAAAAAGTAATAAAATAGCCCTATTCCATGATCCATTTCATGTTGTGTGGATTTTATATGCAATGAAGCTTAATCTCTTTGTTTTGAATGAATCATAAAAGTTTGAATATATTTTTTCAGGGAAAGGGATTGTTTTTAATTAGTGGATTCTAATAAAAAGCCTATGAATTTGGCGGGTAAAAGCTGCATGAAATGAGGGGACGACACAACCCAAATGTGTAAATCCAATTTTCGATTTCCCATTCCTTCAGTTGGGTTCTTTGTGTTTATGATACTTTTCTTCGCCAGCAAAATAGACAATACAGTGGTGGAGGCCATGAACCTTTCAAGTTCATCATCATTCATCGAGTTCATCACGTCACCTTTTTCCTGTTCTTCATCCAAATAAAAAGCTTTACATAATACTATAATACTTCAAGTAAATATCTTACCCAGATGAAGAGTTATTTATTTTATAAATATATAAGTAAAATAGAAATCTCCGCGTCGCAATGATGTATTATTCGTTGAAAGAAAATTGCATTTTTTTCATTACGGTTCAACCTTTCTGTTTCATCATTCCATCCATTATTCCTGCAGAGCAACGGATTTCATCATATAACCTCATACAAAATTCACATAAAATGTCTTTCCCTTTGTTTTGTGTCTCTGATGAGCGAGAAAAGTTGTGTGCCGGTCTATCTTGGTACGGGGTGAAGTGCAATCTACTCCAAGATCCATCCTATCGCGAGTTGGTACGGAATCTAGTGAAAACACAATCGCGTAACACTCCCAAGTTTCATGCTGTTTGAAACAATTGAGATTGAGTGCATTTCTCTTTGGGGAACAGGTACTTCAGAGCCAGAGCTGGGGAATCCAGGAAAATGTGATTTCATTTTTCCCTATTACCATCGTCATTCATGCAATCAAGCATGATTTACATAGCCAAAACGGTGGATAGATACATAAATACCTGAAGGTCTTTCTCTCGATGACGCTAGTAGTCTACTGGTAGTCGAAAACAATTTTGATAGTATTGATGATGTGTCAAGATTGGCACACGTGTCGACAAGATGACGCGATACTTTTAGCATCCCAAAAATGATGTTGCATATTGGTCGCAAACATATGAATATTCTTATTCTTCTGGTCTACAAACATACAAAAATGCAATGTTGCGGAACAAAATTGTGACTGTTTGGCTAAGCATCAGGGAAAAGGACAGGTTAGTAACAACATAGGAGCTTTAGCGCATATTTTGCTCATTCAAGACTATCAATGATTTAAGCCAGAGGCTAAAAGCCCAAATGGAAAGAAATAAAACGCGAGAAAATATTAAAAACCATCGAACGAGTGTTTTTTCCTTCCGACTGAATTTCTCGCCTGGTGTTATGATTGTGGTAACACGGACGCCAAAGTCAAGTCGTCATATCGAATTATCTTGACGGCAACGCTATTAATTCATCTTCGTCCATACTGACTTATTCGCCTACAGAGAGGGACGGGAGGGTATAGGGAACATTAACAGACCTTAGCCCAGTTTTTAAAGGTCGAAAAACAAGTTCAATGCAATTTTTCACCTTTTATAAGAAAAGACTCACATTATCCTTATGATTTCAGAAACATAATTTAAGTATGTTGTCTTTTATGTTCCATTAACGTAAGTGGTACAAGTAAGCAGAATAAAATTATTAAATTTTAAGTGACCCACATACATTAAATCTTTGAAAGCTCGGTCGAAACATTTTTTTTTCAAAACTCATAAAAAGGGAAAGTCTGCAGTATATAAAACATTTGTCGCGTTTTATAAATAGCGGGGCAAAAATAGAAATTGAATATAGTGTGTTACTTAATATATCATTTCACAAAGAAGCGAAGGGAAAGTGAAAGGTTGCAAAAGATTGGATGTTCAAATGCAGTTTGACAGATTACGGGCTAAATTCCAAAGGCCTAGAGTCATTTCTCTAGTTTCGGGGAAAATGAGATTGTGAATTCATCGTTAAATATCAGGCACGCTCGAGAATAATACGTGGAAGTGTTGTACACAATTGCGATATAATGACGTGATGCACGAACTTACAGAACAGATATGTACAGCGCCCACCTACTGAGAAGTCAAAGTGGAGCTTGAGGGGTAATGGTGGAAGTAGGATAGATGTGATGAAATGAAATGATGAAAGTCTGTAATCGCTTTGGAACTGGACCAACGACAAAAACATTATCGGTTTAGACAAGTTTACTCTGTTAGATACATGTTATGCATGGCCTTCAAAAGTATTATACGAGTTTATAAATCCAAATTAATCGTTTCATCATCTCTTTCGCTTAGAGACGCCCGAGACAAGGGACAAAGTAACGGATGTAAAAATGCTTTTTTAATTCGTTTTGACCTCGGCAGCTTTAAAGGTTCATTTAATTTGAAGAAACCGCCTGGAAGCGTGAAATGAGTGGTGCAGCTAATGAAATAATTAATCTCTTCAAGATTAAAGAGACAATTAAGCACGAGGAATTGCATTTCAACCATGACGGCATTTTGTACTATGTATTTGACTCAAATAAACAAGAAAGACAACGAGACAAAGAAAACCCTCTAGATTGAGATAGCAATGACAACGCAATTTTTTGCGAAATTAGGTGGCTAATGCGTCATTGAACTTCCTTATGATGAGTTGAGTTAGGTTTACACACTACAAGGTAAAAAATAGTAAGATTCAGGCTTTCCAAAATTGACATAATAATAGCATGTACCGATGATAGGCGTGCACATTGCAAAATGCAGTTGCGCTCCTCATATGAGCATTGTTCTTTGTGAGTAGGATGAACTAAAGATATACACTTGTAGATTACCGTTCGTCTTAAAAGATTTAGACGCAAACATGAAGCTTGGCAGTTTCAGTTCGTTCTTACGTCGGATTTAAAAATGTGTTCGTCATTCTAAATGTAGAGCCTATTGAATATTATGCATGAGAATGCCAAAAATTCTGTTTCTGTTCAAACTCCGGAGAAAAAATTTTGGCTTGTTTATCGCTATCATGTTCTCTGCCTTTGCCTACACCAATCTAAAAGTTTGGAAGGAAAGAACGAAAAAAACATAGGTATGATCAAGCATGAAATAAAGTTCTCAAGAAGCTATGCCAAGATTTTTTATGTGAAATATGATCGCTTATTTATGCATTCAAAGTAGGTTATTTCGGTGATTATGTTGCACTCGCATCCGGTCGGGTCTTATTGTTGTGACATGACAGCAAAAGTCTCCAATTGAAATGAAAATACCGTCTTGAGGAGACAAAGCTTCAAAATTCTAAAAGGAAATATTTATTACATAAATGCCATATCTCGTTTTAAAAAATGGCTGAGAAAAAAGAAAAACATCCAAACCAAAACCTTGCATATTAACAATTATGTTATATTAACCAATATACTTAAAGTTCCACGAAAAATATATTCGCTGCAACTACTTATGTTTCTCCTAACTTGAGTAAACATAAATCCTGTGAAAATGTACACAAAATATTTGATTAATATTCACATTCGTGAATCATGATTGTTTAGGTACTTAAACCTAACAAAAAATTGATTATCGCATCATCCTGTGACTGCTTGATTTGATGAGGATTTTGATTCAATGCTGCAACTTCTTCTTCCGTCGTAGTAGTTCCCTCTCTTTGATGCCACTTGAGCTCGAACCGGGTCTTGAAATCCTTGAAAGTCAAACCCCTGATAGACTCAGTGTTAAAAGCCACTACTTCGCCAGGGAAAACGAAATGGGGTGCCAGGAAAGCGTCCGAGTCTGTAAGATTCGCAAAAATAATGGCGACATAAAATCTTCTGAAGTATGGAAACGTGCATATTTTTAGTATTTTTTTACAACATAAAAAATAAAAATAGATTCTTACCAGGTGAGACGTAGAGCACAATTTCATTTCTTCGGGGACACTTTTTTTTCTCAGTTTTAATGGGTACAACTCGGTGCAGAGGCACTCGAAGCCTCCCATTTGATAATATGAACGCTGACCATCCCCAAATGAGGACTAATTCAGCCTGTGCTGGAACAGGAGTCCACTTGTTATCAACAAAAACTTCCAATCCTCCTAGTCCCTTATCTTGAAAGATTAAGGTGCACGTGGTGATGTCCCGATGATCTCCGCTCCGATGTGCAGTTCTGTTCACTGGAAAGTAATCCACCAGGCGAAGCTTATGATTCATTCCATAATGAATTCCAAGAACTTTATTGGCCTTGGGTATGCCATTTGAATCTAGTCCTTCTCCAGCAATAACGCTGGAGGTGATTCCCAGGAGGCGAGGCACGACCCTTTCTTCTAAAGAGTTATAAAAATCCATGACTTGGTGGAATCCTTGTCCCAATTCCCACACAACACGGCGATCGTGTATTTGTGTGATATGTGTGGGAGACAAATCAAATATGACCTTTCGGTCAATCAATTTGTCTCCTTTATCCACGAGGGGTCTAAATTTGAAGAGACCCCTCGTTTCGTGAAACTTGTTCAAGTAGAGATGCAGCTGAGGTTGATCGTATAATTTGCAAAATGTTTCACGCGCCCCAATGATTGGAACTTCCAGGTTTAGATCCGTGATCAGCATCACTCCATCCTTTGCCCCCTTCATTTGGTTGACCAACTGGGAGTTAGAAGAATTCCAGGATAACACGGGGAATCGGCTACTTTCTTCTTCAGGTGCTTGAGGTTGTGGAAGACGGGGTCGGCCATTAAGTGGCGACAAAAGATCACTGAAAAACGCTTCGTCCGCCATGACTCTTCAAAACACTATTAACAAGAATGCGAATGACCATGAAAGGAACGATAACTACTTCTCAGGATGTGTAGCGAGAATGAAATGATAAGGACTAATGCAATTTAAAAATGACTTTGACAGCTCCAAACTTGTCAATAATGCAAAAAATACATCATATGAATTTTTATTTCTTCATTTCATGCATCCCTCTGCTGTGCCATTCATATTCTTTTTTAAGTCGATGATGGTATATGTTCATAAAGTGGTGTAATTTAATAAGGATTAATTTGTGAATGACAGCTCCAATATGCTTACATCGTCTCACGTAGTAAGTTTATGGCAAACGTCATTTCTTATGAGCCCTAAATACTTTTATGAGATGGCTCACCAGTCTTTAATCGCAGCGAATATTGTAGCTAAAATCAAGAAACATGATAAATATTTTAACCTGACGTGGTCGTGAAAAGTTATTTGCAAAAAGGGAAGAAGAAGACAGCATAATGTAGTTTTATCAGCTCCTCCACTCCATCCAAGGCTTGTAATAAAAAATTGGTAAAAGCAATAATCACATAGAGAATAATTTAATAATAGTACATAATTATTACAACCTGAATGCATTCTTTCTTACTGACAAGTTATTGTTATGATATGCG
>JAHZMX010003723.1:8751-25488 GCA_027743895.1 Seira musarum
TGTCTGGTTCTATTTTTGAATATGCAGTGAACTGATTGACAGATTCTTACTTTACAGTTGATGTAGCATGTTAAGCGCTTCCGCTTTATAATCATTATATCCTCTCATGTGTCAATCACTGCGATGACTCGTAATTTTAAAAAATCCAAAGTAAAGTGGATTCGTTGGAACTGAACATCATGAGATATGATTAATTCCAAATGGTGAATAATCCAACTGAAATTTTTGTTCAGGGTCGTATATACTTGCCAAAATCACTTTGCGAACTCTGTTCTTGTAAATAATTGATCAGATGAAGTTTGCAAAATATGTCTTTAAAAATGCTTGCAGGGTTATTTAAGGTGGGGTGAGGTGATGTCGCGTATCTTCATCTTCACTTCAAATATGTAGCTGAAGCTGCGAGAGCTTCTTGCATTTTCTTCCCTTCGTTTTCACTTCCGCTCTACTTATTTATCAAATTCTCTTTCATCTTCAGTGCAAATACATGTCAGGCAAAATGATGCAAGACGTACTTATTCATTCATTTTTTGAAAAGGGCCAATGGGGGAACCTGCGACTGCAATGCGTGACGTAATGTTTTACCCTTACCACGTCTTCATTGACAGTATATTCGACCGATATAAGAGTAAACTGCAGCCGTACCAACTGACGCAGGTACATCAAACATACCTTAATTTGTGGTTATGCAATTTTCATCAAGGCTTGCGGTGCTGTAGAATTAGTAAAACCGCAACCGCATTGCAATTTCGTTTTATTAAACTCCTCACATTGGTTTCAGGGTGAGTGGCCGCTTTTGGTGCAATGGTGTGGCCATCCACAGCCTTAAAGTTCAATCGAAGAATTTGCCATCAAATGTGCTTCACACGTTTTGGAACAGTCATCGTTACGATTTGTCTCGTGGTCTAGACTTTAATCGTAGCTTTGCTCGTGGTCCCCTATGGGCTTGTCATCAGCATTTGGATCACCAGGATTTCGAATACGAATTGAAAATAGTGAGAACAAAAAATTAATTAGAGATGTCTCGTCGTCACTCGGTATAAATAAACTAGGTAATGTAATCTCAAAATTTGCAGGATCGAAAGGATTATGCGCACTACGGGAACAGAGTTACAGTGAGATTATTCATGGACGCCCAGGTATGATTTGAAAGGAAGAAGATACAATCTTGAAGAGGAAAGGCATTTCATGTTCATCTTGGATACCTTCAAAGTCGATTGTAAGTTATTATGTCAAATGCCTTGAGTCTAATATTAATTAATTTTTGGCCACAATTGAAACTGCATTATTTGATTGAGCAGTGAAGGCTGGGATGAACACGATTCGTCGTCAGTCAGTGGATACTCCACTGACCGTTGACTTCCCTCGAAGCACTCGCCAACTGGCAAGGGAGGATGCTGACCAAATGCCATTCTGTGGCTGCGGTTGGCCACACCACCTCCTCATTCCAAAGGGAACTAGGGAGGGTCTGTCCTTCGACTTGTTTGCAATGGTCACAGACTCGGACGAGGACTACGCTGAGCAAAGTGGAAGAGGAGGGCAGAACTGTAGACCAGCCTATATTTTTTGCGGTGTGATGGGCGAAAAGTACCCGGATGTGAGGCCCATGGGGTACCCGTTTGATAGGAGGCTATTCGTCTCAGAACATGGGCACGCCTTTCTGGAAGACCTTGTTCGGGAGGTTCCGAACATGGCATTCGCACATGTATGGTTTTACCTAATGTAAGGTCGAAATTATTTCACACGATTTAATTCAATCTTTCCAATTATTTTAGATCAAAATTCTTCATTTCGACGAACTAAAGTATTCTGGTGCGGTTCTTGGAGACACATTTTCAAATGCGTATGATGATGCTTATGAACGCAGTCAATTTCCGGATGACGGAAACGCCTTACATTCACTCTCTACTTCATCCAGACTTTCTCCAAATGACCTTCAAGACGATTACTTCGAAGCAAATCCTGGTCTTCCTGCTCCACCGCCGCCACCACCTGGTCCGAAAACGATTTTGAATCTTCGTTTGAGACATCAAGAAGATGGGAATGATGAAGTTTATTTGCCTCGTGGTCTGGTGCATGAAACTGCACCAAATTTTTGCTCATCAGCGTCCCATTCCAACGGTTTGGAGAATTATCTGCCGTCCGATCCATTCAGTTAGATGAGATCATAGAATCTGACATTTGTTATATTTTTTTAAGAAATCTTTAAATTCTGCATTTTGTTAATTATTATGAATAGCGAGCAGTAAAGACTGTAAAATATCACCTATTACAATTCTATTTAATTTCAATGTCCACATCGAACAGCCGCATTCCAATATTATAGGGTAATCAATTATTACAAAAAAATCCATTTTTTACTTTGGTCGCCTTGCTCCTACAATTGCAAAACCAATTATGCGAAGCAACATGTAGATTCCATGCATTCTTTTATCAAACTCATGCAGGATTTTCTCTTCCTCTGACCACTGCCCTGCGTTTTCTGGGTCTCGTCACAAATAAATGTCGAGATCACGTATCAACCTGCATGCCAATATTCGTAGAACATTTTAAAAACTTTAATTACAATTTTATTGCGGACTTTGATTAACGCCATAAGTTTCACATTTAACTCTTGCACTACTTTTCAGGAATGCATGTGGAGTGCATGTGCATAGTGAAATATGGGGAAAGAGGAACAAGGTTCCGTCTAACCACCTGCACCTCCTCTCCTATCATTTTTATTTTCATCATGCAACTCCATATATATTTATTCATGAAAATCACATTGTCGGCTGCTTGCTTCGATCTGCTTTCAGAATGCACTTACGTAGGCTATTATGATGTGCAGAAGCGATATTGTCAAAGAGAAAGGATGACGATCGATAAAGAGCTTCTTCATCAACGACATAAACAACGCAACGCTGCGCTACCTACGCAGTCTTCTTTCCACTTTCACTACATCCTCTTCATCTCTCTATTCTTCTTCTTCATGTCTTCCCTTTTCCATTAACGCATCAACAAAAGCGAAAACCCAAGCCAATGTAAAAACTGCTGTTTTGCACTTTACGAGTCTCTCATGAATTTTTAGTGCCGTTTGCATGACTTAAAAAATGATACTTCAGACTATGAATACTCTTCAATATATCCGTTCATATGAAGAATCAATGTGTAGTTATTTGGTACACACAATTAATATTTTTTTAAACACATTACAAATTTTTATTTTTGTTACACACATTTGAAAGCTGAGGTTACATTGACACACAGTCAAGCGTTTAAATGTTACTCTTAATTTAGTGCTTATTTACATCATTCTTCCCAGAAGCGTTTCCTTCACTTTCATATGTTCCATCCTCCATCTTCAATCCACATTAATTGATATTTACTTACGATAATTAAAATTCAACAAATCCGAAACTTTTTCACACTTTATCATTAAGTAATATTGAGATTAACCTTGGCTTAATTAATTGTAATTGTTCACTTGGTTGCAACATTGAGACAAGTTCACGATAAAGTTCACAATAAATAATTACTTACATCGGTAAATCAAATCAAGTTGGACATTAATTTGACTTTTTCTTTAAAGCCCGAAAATTTTTTTCTTTGTCATTGCATGATAAGAAACATAAATCACCGCAAATATCCAATGTAAATATTTTTAAAAAATAATGAAGTCCATTTTTGGCAATAAGAAGAATCCTTAGGTAATGACGATATAAATACATCACATTGTTACATTTAGATCAGCATCATTTGATTGAGTTGAGACAGCGCACAGGTTACATAGATCACGCTTAATTCGATTATTCATGTACATACATAATTTGTAATTTTTGTTTCTTATGATGGAACGACTCGAAGTGAAAATCCAGGATTGACAAGCAGAAGGTGTGCAAAATATGTACCACTGATAAACACGGTTGTGTTCAAAGTGAATTAAATCGCACGACGCGTTTGACAGTTGATTTGGAAAATTGCGCACTTCAAAACGACATTTTTTAATTCTTTGCTTTTGGATGCAATATTCAAAAGAATGCCTTTAACTCATAATTTCTTACACTCTCATTGATGTTGCACATGAAGATATTCATGCGGCTTTTTTAACTTTTCCTCTGGGTTTCAATATAATCCATTTCAAAAAAAAGAGGTAAGCTCTTTGGTCACTTTAATTTCCCAAGTTAAGCCCCCATAAGATTTTTGACTTTTTTTTAATAAAAAAAATAATTTTCAAAAATAACGATTAAAACCGAGGTGTGAGCTGGTAATTTTGTACAGAATTATGTTTACCAGTTGTGCATATTTTGCGAAATTCAACTTATCAATTCGAGATTTACACTTTGGGCTGCTCCATCGTTAGTGTACTTATCTACCCTCTCCTTCGTTTTTACATTCTAGTTCATGTACAATATTTTCAGCTTCAGGTAATTCGTAATTAAGTATTCCTGCTTCACTATTAAAAAAATATTTATAGGTGACCTGAACAATACACTGATAAGAAAATTCAAGGAATGTGGTATAAGTTAAAACGAATAAAATTTGTATTAAAAATACGGAATATTTAAGCATGTGTACAAACCAAACGAATACAGTGAAAGGGTATCAGGGGATTTTGTATGAAATGAGTACGGAATGAGTAAAGCGGTTTGACGTGGGTCAAATATTCACTGAAAAAGATTTCCCAACTAAAGTGAGAAAGATGGGGAAAATTGTTTACCTGTCTATCCTAAACCATTATTAATAATATCGATTGAATTCATGAACCCTTCATAATAACATAATTTCTAGAATGTGTATTCTTTTAAAGTTCTTAATATCTAAGTAATTGATAAGTATAGTGCAGTATACGAATGAGAATTGATGAAGTTATCCTTCAGAAATGTTATTGGGCAAGATTTACCATTTGTAGTGGGTGACAATCATAATTTTGGTTACTTGAATAACTCATTTTTAGTACGTCACGACATAACATTCACCTTAAACTGATGCTGACATTGATCAGGAAACACGTAAGTAGCTCAAACATTGAATATCTGACACATATCAAACACGACATAAATGTGCTAGGAACAAGAAAAATCCTTATTGGAATTAACAAAATTAGAAGATCTCAGCATAATTCTGAAATAATTAAGTTATCAAGAACGCTTTAATTCTAACTTAATAAGCGAAACATTTCAAGTAATTCCACATAAGTTGAATTTTTTTGTTGATGGTGCACAATCGAGATTGAAGTTCAGTTGGAGATTCTACTCAAATTTTAAGTAGACTTTTTTTGTCGCACCGTTTCGCACATTGGGCAAAACCATTGCCCCCTTGGGATCGCGCTTAATCCCATGCAGCCAATATGGAACCATTCAATTGTGCACTGCGAAGCATTTAAACAAATATATGTTTCAGTAATATTTACAATGGCAGAAGTTTTGGTTTCCAAAAATTTCAATCGTAGTCTACTTACATTGTTATCATCGCATCCAATCATTTCCCCGTAGCTGACCTGTAAATCGATCAATTAAATTTTAGTTCATTGCTAACACATCCAGACAATTTTTTTGAATACGAGTCTACTTGTTGGCAGATGCAATAAACCGGTTCGTTCGGATCAACTGGCATGTCCTCAATGATATCATTTCCGGTTGTACCATCTCCAGAAGTCGCTGTTGCAGAGACATTCCTTTTGCGAATTGCATTTGGTGGAGCACTCTTCACCTTCTTCCCATCCACTTCCTCTCGATTACGTCGCCCTAAAATGTCAAATTATTTTTTGCGATACACCAAAAAAAAAGGTTTATTGAAAAGTACAGCGCTCCACAAAGAAAAAATACCTCTAGTCCTGGTTGAGGGTTCAACGACAAGTTGTGGTGCAGAAGAAGCAGCAGCATTTTGAGAACAGCTTCTACAAAAACAAGTTTTTTGTAAGAAAATATCATTAAATTTCAACCTAGGAATTTTAGCACGAATAAGGCGCAATTTGAAATTCAACCTGTATTTTCTCAGCTTGCTCCCGCCTCTTTTTGTGCGACACTTTGGCCGCAATAGGAAGGAATTCGGAGCTGGCCATATCAATTTCCTTCATGATGGAATGTGTCCTTTCGTCCAGGTCTCGCAATTGCTGGAAATTTCGTTTCAGTTCATCTGGTAAGCTACCCAAGCCTAAAGGGACAAATTAGTTTTCAGTCATTTCATTAAAAAAAACAAGAGAATTAAGTCGAATTTGGTTCAAATAATTTAAGCTTTCCTTACTTTCCAGGTAATGTTGTAAGTATATTCCAGTTGCAGTTGTCATGTTACCCCTTAAAACTGGCGTATGCTTCGATTCCATGACGATGATAATACCGAGCAAGCGGCTCAAATAGCTTTTTTATATTGGACTTACACTATTTTGAATTTACTCCAGATACAGATGTATTGGCAGAATGACACAAATATTTAAAGGGAACGGCTCTTATAATTTTGTCAATTGTTTCTATTTTGATTTCAACAGATAATTTGTTTTGAATTGAGGTAACTTGTAATGCAAAAAAAAATATGTGGAGCAATTGTTGGACGCACACAAACCTACTAACACTGTTGCATTGCTATTTGCTATCACTAACCCAGAGAGAAGGAAAAATGGAGAATGACTGTGGCAACAAGTCTGTATGAACATGAACGTGAACATGAACGTCCTTGTCCAATTTCTTTTCCTCAAAGTGCATTGATCGTCAAGAAAAGCCATTCACCTCCGAAAAGCGGCGACGGAGAAAGGTTTTTTCCTCCTCGTCTTCCTCCAAATTTGTAGACTACAATTGTATGGTAAGTAAATATGACTATAATAACATATCTTCTGTTTTGTCCTCATATTTCTCGTGATCAAGCGAATCTGTCCGACAATATCACTACGTGAAATGAAGAAGTTGGGGTGATGGGAAGTAAAAGCAGAAGCCATCATGCTCCGTGTCATCTTCCTTCAGAGAGAAAAAGTAGGCGCACATTCAACAAGACTAGAGATGTCCGATCCATCCAACAAGAATCGTGATGGATTGTTGCCTACGGAGTGTAACTGGAAATGGTGCGATGATATTATGATGCGATATGATATAAGGGAAAGCAAAAACGACAGTACTTTCACCTTTCTCTCATTTTTTTTCTGCTGAATCATCTTCTTCTTCATGTAACGAAGATCAGTGATAATAATAAAAAATGATCCTTCTGCTATCTATGTACTTTTGTATAGGTGTATTGGTTGTTCCTCTTCAATGTCCCATATTATTACATCCCCCAAAATGACTTTACCTGACATGGTACTAAGGCATAGTGACTTTCTATGAAACAAAAATGAAAAGGTGAGGATAAGAAGTTTGACTAGAACCAAACAAAAAAGCATGTGTGATATGATGGATGCTTCAAAAGCAATGAGGAAATAATGTACTCTCGACTTGGGACATGGTCGACTTGTTTTGTGTAAACAGTAGAAAACAAGAAATGAAATGCGGACATTGGTGGTGCTTTCCAAGTACAATATCTACGTAGGAATGTAATTTGCATGTATCCCTTCCACTTCCTTCAACCGTGAAATTAGATGATAAATTCTGGAAGAGCATTTAAGCATCAAAAGATTTTCTGCTGAATTCCTTAATGTCCAAGAGAAGATTCCACTTTACTTTGCAATTGGGCTCATGCATCTTCCAAAAGCAGTTATGTTAAGTACATAAGTGTGACTTTTGACGTTACGCACATATAGAAACTGTAGTTTTACTATCGAGGAACTGGAATTCAGACGTTTCATTTTGTGATAAATGTGTTTTTAGTAAAAAAAATTGCACAGTATTTTTTGCTGGATGATGCTTCGTAATGCATCCGTAACAGAAAAAAAGTCGCACTGAAGATTGGGGCTTTTCCTCATATTTTATTCCATTAGAAAAGCAATGGCAAATTAGAAGGTAGGCGTAATGAATGATGATAAGCTTACAAAAAAGCTACACATTTCTTATTATAACAAAACATGTACTTTTGGTATTGCAATTTCAATAAGTCAAATGTGGAGGCTAACAAACCCAATACTCCAGGAACATATGTGCAAGTAGAAGTATCAGATTTCCTCTTGGTTTTAAAATACTTTTTATGCCATCATTTGATTGTGTGTTAATGCAAGCCCATTGAGAAACCCAGAGCAACTTTTGAGCAAGATGTGCGGACGAACCTGAGAAAAAAGCAGAGCGTCAAGCTCACGGAAGGCAGATGAGTATACAAAGCCAGTCTCTCAACTGAATCGACTTACTTGTTCTCACTCTTTTATAGCTTGAATGTGCTCGGACATGCAGAAAAAACGACTAAAATAATATGCTTAAGCTTCGCACTCTGCACTATTAACACACTGGTTTCTTCGATTTCTACAATGACACACAAACTATGGCCTTTATTATGTTGCAAACGTAGAGCCCCCTACAACGAAAGATATATGGCTATCCTATGTTATGAATTTTAAACCAGCCACCACTAAGGATCTTACCCTCTAGCACTCACCAGAAACTCCCTCCCCAGCACCCAAAACCCACCTTGCTAGCACTCAAACACTATCTCAACAGCTCCGGCAGCACCCAATCAAAAAACTTCACCGCCCTGATTTAAAAAATCCCATCCATTCGCGATGATTCCTTAATATATTTTTTCTCATTCTGTCCCATCAAGTTGAAACCGCCTACAATTTGAAACTTTCCTCTGCAGAATACATGTTAACGGGTAATAACGCGTATTCCTTCCTACCTCAAAAGTAGGTTTTGAGGTATAGAATAGGTATAGAGTAGAATAGGTATAGAATAGGTATAGGAATAGGTATAGGTATAGAGTATAGGTATAGGTTTTGAGGTATAGAATCCAGGGTATAGAATAGGTAAAGGTTGGCCGGATAAATCCTAGCCTGTGTTGAAGAACTTCAAATGGCGTCACTTGCATTCGTATCCGTACCAACATGTAAACAAAACCTTTCTGAGAAACGGAAACTGCCAACAAATAAGCCGGCTAGGCTTGGTATTAATGGGTAATAAAAAATGACATACCCGAAATATATAATCATTGAGTAATATACGGCGGGAATTGGGAATTCAAAATTGCTAATTAATTTTTTACCCGTTTTTATCTTTATCCACCCGCTTTTTTGCAAGTAAATTGGCTGATATTTGTCGCTTGATAACTCGGGATAATGCGATACTTACTAGAAAAGTACAAGATCGTTTGCCCTCAGAAGATAGCCCTAGAAAAATTACGTACTATTTCCATGTTTCTCTTGCCAACGCTCTCCCAATTCAGAGTAACCACGATTGCAAACACTATAATTCGATTTTCCCAAAAACTAAAAGCAGAAAAATGTTTGTATGATTTGCATAACTTGGTAGAAATCAATTTTGATGCTGTCATGATTTTATGTAAATGGTGAAGACAAGCTTGAATTCGAATTTATAGAAGAAATGTGCTCAGAAAGGCCAGGCAGCTACCGCTAACTTTCTCCAAGATATTCATTGCAAAAGTTGCCTTACACTATTATACAAATCGGGTTTTCATATTGAGTCCCAAAGAATCCCAAATAATACAAATAATACAAAACTTGTAGTCGTGATCACTCTAGATTGGAGGAACGTTGTCATGTAAAGCTTCGCAAAAATACATAATTTTTCAAAGATTATTCACCTAAAAAGTCGCTATAAAATCCGAGCACAATCGACCTTGTACTTCTCTCGCTAGTTTGTGCATAATTCAATGCCGTTTTGGCAATATAACGCATTATTACCCACTGTTGCCCATTAAAACTCGTTATTACTAATTAAAACCCGACTACCATGTTCCCAACCATTATTTTGATCACCCGCTGTGATTGTGATTACCATGTGTGCTAGGCATAAATTATCGACTACTTCATGTAATTGTGAACTTTAAACCTGGCTAAGGTTTGAATTTGTCTCCACATAGTTTTTCAGATGCAAATAGCGCTTTACCTTCTTGGTGTATTCCGTTGCTCAAAGAGCCATGAATAGTACGTTGGGAGGCTTTGATTGAAATTTGAGACAAATTTTTTGAAAGTCAGTATTTACGGACAGACGGTAACAGTAAAATCAAAACTTGCTTTGCTATGTTCAGCTAGGTGATAAAAGATTTGTTTTATCAAGTAATCAATCAGTTGGTGTCCATTTCCGTATGGGTATGTAGTATAGAATTCGAGTGCTGGAGGGCATGTCCGAAACTTTGTAATAACAGGGAGCCAGCAGGGGCAGCAGATATATCGGCTTAATTGTAGGGGGCTATAACTTGGAACATTATGTGATCACGTCTGTCTGGCTGTGTACGCTCTAACTTTGTTAGATTAAAGCTATCAACCTGAAATTCGGCATGCAAATAGCATAGATATAGTGTGGGAAGTCTAGTGATTTTCAGCCAATTCGAGCTATATAGCACAAATTGGTAGAAAAACTATATTTTGAAAAGTGTCAGATTTAGCTAGAAATCAGTATACTGGTGTAATTCAATTTTGTATTGTTGCAAAAATTGTTAGAAAAACTATATTTCGAAATGTCTCGGATTTGACTGAAAATCCGCACATTGATGTTGATCGACATGTTGAAGAAGAATGTTAATGAATTACATCGTCAATTTGTGTTATATATAGTGCAAATTGATGGAGAAATTATAATTTCGAAAATACTCAAATTTGCCGAAATTGAATATCTCAAAGTATTTTGACATTATGAACAAGAACCTCAATAAATTACGCTATCAATTTATGCTATATAGTATAAATTGTCAGATGAACTGTCTTCTTGAATTTCTTGGAACTATTGAATTTAGATCAACACGAATATACCAATGTATGTCTTTCGGTGTGAATCTATCGTTCGTCATTTGCAACATGGATAAAGAAATTATCGTTTTTATTTATTGGTAAAACCAAGCAGGAAAAATTAAAGTGAACAAAAATGGGATGAAATCGAAAAAACTGGGCTCATTAATTGTGTGCAGAAACACGTAAAATGGGAAAAGTATTCCTACTAAATTTTTGTCCGTTTTTACCCAACTACGAGCTTTCATCCTTGTTACCCTGGGAAATATCCATCTCTGACTCTAACGCGAACTCTACTTTTGCTTGATTTCTACCTTTCTGCTGCAGCAGCAGCCTACGGCAGAAGAATTTTTACATCTTTTCAACTCATTCTCAGGTTTACTTTTGCAATCGCAACTCAAAGCTTGGCTCAAACTCTTCACATCCCATAAATGCAATACATTAGCGCATCAACGCAAAATGCCTATGAGTTGCTAACAATTATAACTCACAAAAAATACTTAATTCCAAATACTGCTAAATGTTATCCTATTCGAAAAATTATGACCTCCAAAATTCGTTTATTTATTCAGGCCAGGCATGACAACAACCTTTTTTCTCTGTCTTTTGAACATTGTAAAATCGCTTTTCGCGTCGTTTAAAGTGCTGAAAGAGTCAAATTGATTCAGAGTATACCATTGTCGTTTTACCAAAGCATAATATTAACAGCAAAACATGTTTTTCAAACTAACCAACCACATTCATTAAGTATGCGTTTATTCGAAGAAATTACTCCTTAAAATGCCTAGCAAACCACTTGGAAATCACAAATTATACGGTCGAAAACTGGGAAAAAGTTTGATGTTGTCTACCGTGCCTGGAAAGGGAAAAACACCTAATTATTTCTAGTTTCATTTATGAAACATGCTTAATACTAAGTTTTTTTAAATAATACATATAAAACAAAAGTTGTTTTTTGACTTCGTTGGGAGAACAGGACGGAGAAATTGGTGATGTGTAAGGAAAGATATGAATCAATGCCAAAGACAAAACATTTTAATTGACTTCAAAGTATTCGCATGGTAATTTTTAGGGAATTTTGTTGGAAGGAAAATGTCTTTTGAGATTAAGTGATTATTAAATACTAACCGAATTTTCGTGATACCCAAGACCATCATTAAACTTTGTTTATTAAGCTCGAACCTACAAACCTTAGTTGAAATCTACCATTCGACTAAATATTTCGTTGTGCGCGGCACAAAAGCCACTGATTAAAATTAAACAGCAGTTTTACCGTATTTTAACTGGATGTTTTTAAACAACATAGGCTGATACATAATATAGATAAAATAATAGTTTATATTGTATAAGTATATTCACAAACCGAAAACGTTGAAGCGGACATAACCATGTGCGTTAAAGCAAGACAAGATTGACAGCAAGAGCAATGCCTCTGTCAATCATGTTGAGTGGCGTTAATCCATCCAGATAATTATTTCCTCCAAAATGTGTCTTAATATTAGGGCATGACTTGCGAAACCTTTCCTCCTCTTTTCTTTCCCTGTAATCAAAAAATTGCCTTGAACTGAGCTGTTTCAAATGTTGAAACACATGAATCGACTCCGAGTAAACCATGGTCATCCCACCAAAGCATAATAAAGCAGCCACAGCGGAATCGATCATAAGTACGGCAAAGATGAGTATGACCGCAGGATTTCCAGAATCCTGTATTGATTTGACCATCATAGCCAAACTGAAACCCAAAACGAACGTGACCCCCAACATGGCCCAAGTGATGAACGTTTTCTGAATATAGTTGCGAAGGACATTCAGAAGCTGGATATGACGGAACATGAGGACTTTCCTTTCGAGGCTTACGCCACGAATTCCGTAGATTTCGCCAAATCTAAATGTACAAAGCTATCATGAGCGATGGAAATTTGGATTTTATAAATTTATAAAATTTGCTGAACTCACAGGTGCACAGCATTTTTCATGCTTATGGTACCCAACATGAGAGGAGTAGCCCCAAACGGAAATACACTGCTTACGGGCCAAATCCAAAGCCATGTATTGATAACAAGTATAAATTGTTTCCAAAATAGAGAGGTCAGATTAATCTGCAGGAAATGCCCTTGCAGCATGTAAACCGTTATATTTTGTCCTTGTGAACATTCCGCAAGTAGGAAGTATCCGGCAAGTGAGGGTTGACATGTCCATTTCCAATGTAAGCCGTAAACAATAGCAAATGGAAGGAGGATTCCCGAGAGATGAGTGCAATATGCAAAGAGTACGATGATTCTTTCCGAAAACTTAGCACTGACACTTGTACCCCGATCTAGTGCAATGACCCTGATTGATTCGTACTTGGAGGAGAAGTGACTGAGATCGTTAAAATATACAACAAGGTCCGTAGATTTTTTCTTAATTTCGTTCAATAAAACATGAAGACATGTTAAAAAGATGGACGCAAACACACTGAATATTCTTGTTTCCCAATTTTGGTTTGAATACGAAACTGTTTGTGTTAAAATTACTAGAATTAGAACAGAGTTGATCGAAAGCTTTCTTGAAAACCATTGACACTCCCGGTCATATTTCTCAACTATTTTTAAAGAACCTGTGGATTTATTCAATTCGTACAAAGAGGAATGCAAAATTGTGGAATATCGAAAACTTGAAATAATTAATCGTCTATTTTTTTCCATCACCGGACAAGTAAAAGTTGTTCTTGACTCTCGTCTATGGCTAGTGCGAATGGCGAAAATTTTCCTCTTGATCCTATCTTTTAGGCTAGGTACTCCCGACATGACTAAATTCTATCGAAAACATCCGACATGGCAAGATATACGATACTCAAAAAAAAAAGAAATCGAAAAAATAATTAGAAACTTCAATGGACGCATGCTCATATGAACAGAGTCACGGTTGTAATGCCGTCCCACTAAATTTTGCTGGTCCTCTATCACAGCCATAATATCTTGTGAAAATTACCCTAAATGTCAGCATACTCTATAATTTCGAATTTCATTAATGCGCTTGTAAGATTTTATCTAGTTTATGTTTTCAAGCAAACAAAGTCAAAGTATTATATTGGTCTTCAAAACTTTTGTTGCAAACTTTTGCTCAGTATGGTCAAATTTTCGGTATTACCACTGAAATACATGTCCACGTGCAAACCAAAGGGGCAAATAAACAAAACGTCGGTTCTTCACTGTCTACTGATTAATACCAGATAAATGCCTTAGCTCATATTCAAAAACAATTTTCTGACAAATCAAAGGGAAAAGAGGGAAAAATTGTTTACGTACATACGTTCCAGAAAATTTTCCTAATTCTTGCATTCAAGTTGAAGAAACTAGGTTTTGAGATTTCCATTAGATTGGAGATGGATTTCTGACAATTTTGGACAGGCAAACCGAATAGCCACGCTAAAGTTGTGTTCTTATGCCACGAGCCGCCTGCATCAGAATAAGCTGAAGAAAAAGGAGCAACACGGAATGACCAGGTTTTTTGCAGGTGTGTCGGGTGATATTGCTTAAGATAAGAATTCTATTCAAATTGCAATTACACAAAAACTTGCTTGCATGACATTAAAGTTGGTTAATCATTATTTGTCGCATTTTAGTAACATATGTACATTATTAATCCGTAAAGACTGGGAAATACCAATAATGCTATTAATACCTCCGCAGCTACGAAGCTGGCAAAGGGAAACAGACGAGAGAGATGTTCTCATACTGTAAGCTACTTCTCTAATGTCTCCCAACCGCCGTATGCCCTAGACTGTCAAAAAATAAAGTTTCTTGCAGTTTTGTCTACATATTCTTCCTAAGAAAATCAGGAATTACATGAAAAGAGTTTGAGTAGATGTTTTGAATAAAATATTGCCATCATTATCACTAACAATGTTTTAAACACCCACCGGCGATGATCGTAAGAAATTTTTAAATAACAATTTCCGTAATTTTTAAAGAGCTTTCGAACGAGGTCTCACATGCCATCATACTTTATGTTACATTGAAAATTTTATAAGAATTAAATTCAGCTATTAAGCAATTGTTACTTGAGATAATTTTCAATCTTTGACCTTCTTGACCTAGAATTCGGAAAAGAAACAGGTGCCGTCAGCATTGATCAAGGAACCAACCTTTGATCTAAATTTTGGGGTCAATTGATGACCACTTGATGAAGTTATCACGCATACGGGCAGACTCACATCATTCTCAATGCTAGCTTTTCAAGGTCAGCTATCAAATAACGAGTTATAACACATTTTAAATCAATGACTTTGCATTGTGTTCGTTTTCTAAAAAATGTCTACCTATTCCTTAAATATAGTTTCAAAATCAATTTAAGTGGCGGCGGATTTATGCCTGGTTAGAATTTTAAAGAAATTGACTTTGTTGGCCTTAAACTGCGTGATGAAGATGATTTCATTTACATCTTGCCATTTATTTACTTAGGTCTATGCTTTAAGAAATAGAAATAATGCCTCAGACGTTATCGAATTTTTCTCCCGATTAAATCAAAACAATGTGCTTTTTGTCTTACGAAATACTCATTCAATATTTTTTCTTAAATACAACTTAGGATTTTTTTTCAAAATGATAAAAAAATATTAGAATAATTATATTTTTAAAAGTATTAAACCTGTTAATTTTTTGTCAAATCTGATTTGTCATCATAACATGGTATTTTTTCTATTGTCAACTGGAAACATGTATTAAATGCTTTGCAAAAAATGTAAGCTTTAAGTAATTTATCATACTAAGAGCGCTATTGATGAACAAGGAATTTCGTAAAGAGAAAGAGAGTAAATGTTTTGCAATTGATTTCAGTGAGAGAAGTGTTGCGAGTTTGGGAATGCATCGCCTTTTTATACTTGTGCTCGTGGTTTGCCTAGCAGTTCCAGGAATACATTGTCGGTGACAAATAGTTCCAGGCATTCATAAAGTAAGGTTTCGCATGAACTGTGTGTGAGTCATAAGTCGTGTGCTTTTCGTTTGAGCAAATCAAGCTATGAAAGTAATGCCATTATTATGTTGCAACGTAGTTTGGAACATTATGTGATCATAACTGTCTGTCTGTCCGTCTGTCGGTCTGTGTGCCCTCTAACTTTGTTTGGATTAGAGCTATCAACCTGAAATTTGGTATGCAGGTAGTATAGATATGGGGTAAGAAGTGTAGTGATTTTCAGCCAATTTGAGCTATGTAGCACAAATTGGTAGAAAAAGTAAATTTTGAAAGGTGTCAGATTTAGCTGAAATTTGATATACTGCTGTAATTCAACGTGATAAACACGAATATGAATGAATTACACGTCTAAATTCAATCAATTTTGCGCTATGTAGCAAAAACTGTTAGAAAAACTATATTTTGAAATGTCTCAGAATTGACTGAAAATCTGTACACTGATGTGTATCGACATGATGAAGAAGAATGTTAATGAATTACATCCTCAATTTGTGTTATTTAGTGCAAATTGATGGAAAAACTATAATTTCAAAAATTCTCGAATTTGCTGAAATTGAATATTTTCAAAGTATTTCGGCATGATAAACAAGAATCTCAATATATTACGCTATCAATTTACGCTATATAGTATAAATTGTCAGATGATCTGTCTTCTTGAATTTCTTGGAACTACAGAATTTAGATCAACACGAAACCAATGTATGTATTTCGGTTTAAATCTATCGTTTGTCATTTGCAACATGGATAAAGAATTTATCGTTTTTATTCATGTTTGTCGCTACGTCTGTCATGTCATTTATTTTTTAGAAAACTGCATTCAAGAATGTTCAAAATTATGTTAACATAAGTGGCATTACATATTATATTACCTTCCGATACGATATTTATTAACCTATGAACGAAGTGATATAGGTTTATAATTTTGGTGTTTTTCTCTTTTTTTTTCCTAGATCCTATTTTTTCGTCGTCAAAATGAAAATTTTTTTCCCCAT
>JAHZMX010003724.1:0-14424 GCA_027743895.1 Seira musarum
CAAAATTGCATGAAACTGTAAATACTCCTGTGGCGTGCTCTAGTGCAACAACTCCTTTGGCTTTTTTAAAGTTTGTATTGGGCGATCGTTTTCGCATTCACAAATCGATTGGCTTTATCTTTTTAACTACAAATTCCGGAACTTCTGACGTAAGTAATCCAAAAGGAAGTACCGACTGGACTGACGACTTTCACCACTTTTCCAGAGTGGAAGGAAAGACCAGATTCACTCACTGTGTTTCCAGTTTGCAGTTGCCCTACGACGACTGTTGTGTATGGAATGAATTGGAGTAGAAAGCAGTGGAGCTCATTTTTTAGCCATGGTAGATGGCGTTGCACCTACTGAGCTCATACTTTCACTCAATTGGACTCGGAGAAAACTAGAGATTCATGTTCAACCTGAGAAGGAGTATTTACAGTTTCATGCAATTTTGATCTTCTATGTTGCTTTTATAAGTATCTGTATTCAATGTGGGTGTACCTTTTTTTTACCTTTGGCAATTCACAAATCATATGAAATTAATTGAAATAATTATAATCGTAATTATTTTTACTGGCTAAATGGCTATGTGTGTAGATATACACATTAGTATGGCGATATAGTAGTCTGTTTTTTTAAAACTTAAGTCTACAAAACACCCGATTTCTATAATTTCATCTATTTCCATTCCACTTTTCCAATCCCCTTTGCTTTTTTTTGTAGTTAACCTATATATAATGATTTTTAACAATACATAATAGAATATCATTTCACCCAAGTCGAAGTAGTACCTATTACATAACTTTTTGGTAGGTTTTACCAATTTATTATTAGGAAAGAAGTCGAATCGTAATAATAATAATAATAGTATGAGAACAGGTAACATTTCTCAAGAAACATAGGTAATCTATCTGCCCTATATGAATATTTACAAATGACCCATCAATTACTTAATATATTTTATATGAGAATTTACCGTACAATTTTTTTTCATACAATTTCAAATATGAAAGCGTCATCCGTGTCTATTACACAAGGTGCTTGGAATGCGGAGTAAACAAGCAAACACGCTCATCTCATTCCACCCATAATGGACGATCAATCAGCATTTTTGCTTGCCCGCATGCATAAACACCCTGTATTGATCATAGTTTATGAAGACCTTAAAAATACCTAAAAATTTACGTCAATCTTACACTTAAATTCCTATTTCACTAACTACTCATTCCTTAAATAGTTGTAAATGACGGTTCAACAACAAAACAAAAAATGTTTTCTCTCAGCTTAGTTAGGCTTGAAGAAACTATACATTTTAACTTTTAATAACCACCTTATTTATCTCAGATTTTTTTTTGTTTGAAATTTTGACAGTCAGAAATGAAATACATATGAATCCCTCATGCCCCTCATCTATTTAATATACAGATAAAACTCTCATTTATATCATTTACCTGTTACCGTTACGTTACAAACAAATTACCTTAAAATAGATGGTAAAAATGAAAATTAAAACTATGTATGAACTTGTTTTTAATTGTAACCTTAAAATGATCTTCTTGAAAATCTACTTGATCACATTCGATCCGTTTTCTGACCGTGCCTGTGGCACAAGTATAATAACGTGGCGACGTTTGTATGTCACAATGGTTGGTTTACCTAATTAATTTTATGAACCTTTCCTTATTTCTCTGTCATCCTTTATCCATTTGAAATGAATACAACTGTGCAAGCACAGTTGTTGATTTTTTCCTAAACTTAATCCAGCACCATCGGTCTTCATCTCGGTCGGGTCTAGAACAAATGCCTACTACAGTCCATAATCTTGTAAATAGTGTTGATTGAGACGATGTGTTATTATTGGGACATCTATGTAATTGTAAACGATTTTATGTATGTACTTCCTTTTTTGAAAATGTTTTTTTGGTTTGTTGAACAAATTGAACAGGTTGTTTCATGTCTTATTGAAAGTGGATTTTAAAATAAACGTTAATTAAGTAAGTAGCGACATTATGAAACGATTTTTTCGTCTTCCCTCCTTCATCGCCATCCAGGTTTGAAAATATGCCAGAAAAATTAAAATATTCATTCATATTTCTTTAGGATTTGTAGAAGTTGCTTAACGCTTCCCTCTCGCCCATCTCAGCAAAGCGTCCGCTAGTACATCAAGGTGTGCTTTGGTCTGGAATTAGAAAAAAAGTTGGAGAAGGCGTTATAAATAAATTGCGCGACACTTGATATTCTTATACATACATAATAATCTCATTCTATTGTGCGAATGAGTGACAACTGGAAAATAAGTAAATGGGGAGAACAAGAAAAAAGGGTTCAAGGTCTAAAACTTTCACAAGTATATGTACTTTAGTTAGATGTTTTCCTCTTTTCTATTTAGATTCCTTCCAAGAGTCTACTCTTTCAAGCTTCGATGAGGACAGAGATCATTTGTTGAGGAAGATTTGTTTAACGAAAAAGTTACTCAAGCGTTTGACATTCGTGATAGCACGTCTATTATTATCGTTACAATTACGACATTTTCGAGACAGGTTGTGATTTTGATGTAATAATCTTCTAGAATCAAGGCCAGAAAAATCTTAGAATTTGAATGGATTATCCTTTGCCCTTTTCCTTAAATCTATTTAAATATGACAATACATGTATCTGGCAGTTTTCACCAATCATACTCCCCATTAGCAAGTTTAGTGAGTCAAGAGTAAAGAGATTCTGCGAATAAATTCTGTGTGTGTATATGAAAGTCTTGTTGACAAGAAAAAGTTTACATCTTCTAACTTTATAATGAACATTCAATTGCGCCATTTTCGTTCCTGCTTCTTACTACAATCACTTCTAATCCCGTTTCTATTGAAGGAGCCGTCTTTCCTTTCAAATTGAGCTTATTAAGGATGACACACGAAAGCGTCTCGATATTTTAACGACTTTCACCTGCCGCTTAACCCTTAACCTATTTCACCTACGTACATTTTTAGTTTGTAGTTTACATGGTTAATTCTTGTGTCATATAATACATGCGATACGATCATGATCACATATCACGATCATGTTGCATTGAACGAGCCAATGTAATTGGATTTTTGGTTTGTACATGAAGAAATCTGTATACAAGCATAAGTCTTTAGGTATTTTTGGAAGCATATGCAACTTAATTCATGAAACATGTGGGTGGGATCAAAATCCACGTGAAAGAACCGCCAAGGAAAACGAAAGAAATTAAATTGTATTATATTATTATTGCTCAAGGCATCTTAAACTCCTTCGTCCTATAGACGTCTTACTATATGTAGGTAAGTTTTCTCACTAACAACCTATTTCATCAGGGAATATATTCAAATGTCAACTTTTTCTTTTATGGATAGAATCCTAAGGCTGATGCTGATGTTCAGTTTAGATCCTAGAAAAAAAACTTTTATGATTACGTGACACCTACACTTTATCCTGAAATCGAAAAAGGGTAACGCCTCCGTTACAGAGGTTGAATCCCTCTTGAAAATTAAAAGCGACTCCTGTCTAAGAAGAAGTCGTTTGACGACGAAGGGTCGTGGGCTTTGATTTGATCAATCCTGTGAAAAAATCCTTTCGAGAAATCTGTTAGCTTAAGGATAGCTCAAGTGTTGAGCGGAAGAAAAGGTGAGTTGAATGGAATGGAAAAGAATGTGACAAAAGATGATTTCCTATTGAAGCGGATCTCAAACAGCAACAAGTTACATGCATGGTGGAAGTCAAGCCCACTTTCTATTTTCTCCTTTCGTTTGAGCAAAAGAAGGAAAAAATATTCTGCGGACAAAATAGGGACAAGACAGGACAAAGGTAAATACAACATATTTTCAGCTCTCACTCTAGCGAAAGGAAACAGGTTTTCCTAAAGTATTGTAGCTAAGCTTTTATCAACCTAAAAAATCTCCATTATTGCCAAAGCGGGGCTAGGCCAGATGAAAAAAAAATGATGAATAGAAAGCAAAAGGCGTAGTCTAGACTTTTCGGCTCTAGGTGAAAACATTTAAAGGATTTCATCAAATTAGTGGTAAAGTTGACATATGAGCGACAAACTTGGCGTTTTTCTTCTCTCCAATATATACAGAGTTAATTATGGAAAGGGAAATGGGAAAAAATCAACGTGAACAAACTTGGTAAGTAAAAAGCGGGGAAAAAATTGTGATGTGATGAGTATGCAACATTCTTTCCTCAAGTTGACAAGCAACTTTTGCCTAGTGCCTCACAGCCCGGATTCACTCACTCGACTCACTCCCCCGTGCTCAGGGAAAATGGGTAGGTATGTTGGGTGTGGGTTGCTTGAGGAATGCATGCTACGAAACACGTAGTCGTGATCAATCTCGCCTCATCTCATCCACGAAGCTTGATTCAGATTTGATGAGGAATGGAGGGTTTCCTCTTCCACTTGGGAGTGGAGTGAAAGAACTTGGAACTCGCACGGGACTACAAAACTTTTTCTTATCTAATTATGATAAGATCATTAACATTTTTGCATATTATCAAGTTGAACGAGACTTGCATGGTTGAGAATGAGACACTGAATGGAGCGGAACAGGTTACTACTACATTACATTGCATTGTATTACTTCCGTCCATCTTCCTCTTTTCAGAATTTCTACTTTCCTGAGTCAGTCATGAGGAGGAAGGACGATGATGATGTTGATGATTCAAGCGTGGTTTGCTTTGGGTTTGGCCTAGCTTTGAAAAACATTATCTCTCAAAGAATCTCGAACAAAGTCGTAACTTCTTTTCTGGAATGCACATCACATAATATTTTCCTGTCTAAATGCAACAATCCATAATACTATCCATTCCTATTTCTTCCACCCACACACGCTCGTTTCCCTAAAAACCGTTTTTTTTCGGGTTGACGCCACTTTTACGGACAATAAGTACCGTGGCTAGGCCGGCCATGCAGTATCGTCATTCCATATACTCATGCTAAGAAAAAGGCAAAATCATAATAGTATTCCATCGTATGAATGAATGGATTCATCCAATCCACTCACTTCCACTTTTCCTCGGCCAGAAATCGTTTTTTTTGCTTTGCCTATCGGATTACGCAAGTTTGGCTCCATCAAAGAAAAATGTCTTTATTTTTGAGGAGCCAGTCTCTGTTTGATTTATACTTTGGATGAGGTTCATGACGATAATAATCACTAAAGAATTAGTGCTACTTACATCAATTAGGTACACATATATGTGGTGCAGCAGCATTTTTCTATTGTATTCTTACCCGTAACGTCTAATCTTGCCCCATTTTGCTTATCTAACCTGCCACTGTTGACTAGAGAAAATGAATACAATTACAATTAAGGCTAATTTCCTTCCCAGGAAAAAACGTGGCAACTTTCTTTTCAAAATACCGATGCGATACAAGAAAACTTATATAATCCATTTCACAGTATGGTTTTACTTTTGTCACGCTTGGTCCTTGTCAACCCAAACTTAGATGGGCAATAGTAGAAACACGAGCTTACTGCTTATTTTTTTCCCTATTTAAATAATCCATTTCCCCCACATAAAAATCATCCATCTCGATTCTGTTTTTTACGGACGGCAGGCCTTATGCAGTCAGAGTCGAAGGAAGCTCATTAACTTTATTGCTGTGTTTCAGGCGGCCATGGCCTGTCCATCCATTTCCTTGCATCACTTTTTTAAAATGTACTACTTCCATTACGACAATGGGGGCAGAGGATTGCATTTTCATTAGTAATTTCCTCGTTTTCTTTTCTTGCTTCCACAATCATAAATTCTCTTCTTCTTTACAAATTAATTCATTCGCACTTGCTTACGCTTGCCATCCACTAAAATTTGGTGAGAAATTAAGAGAGGAAAAAGGGCACACATGTTCATTAGCTCGCGTTCAAGTGGTCCTTACAAAAGTAATGAACGAGTTTATTCTCACACTCACACTCCCTTCAGAAAAAAGGGGAACAGTGAGAAGGAACTCCTGTACCAACTGAACTGAAAAGGTTAAAGTGTGCAATGTTTGTTCAATGTCGCTTTTTTCTTCACCACTCCAATTCCCATTCTCATTCCATTCCACACATACCTACACGCATTCCTTTCACTCGAACTCGGAATTTCCATGTGTCTCCAATGAATCCCGAGAATGTTTTCTCTTGCAAAAAAGGATTTTATATATAGGGTTTTGCGTGCATATACCATATTAAAAGGGAGCAGAGTTGTAAAGAACAAATAAGACTTCCACTTATCACTTCATTACATCATTGCCGCCACCGTTATCTTCTCTCTTGCTCTGCTATTCATCACTTGGAAAAACGAGAAATTCCCAATTTTTCACTCTTCTTCTTCTTCCCAAAACAGGATTGCGTGAGAAATGCTCACATCTAGTCTTAATGCAATTGTGTTCTCAACTTCTCTTACGCGGAGAAGAGCACCATTCCCTTGAACTACATTTTCCCTTTCGTTTCATCTGAGCCTTTCCCTCCTTACCCTCCCCTCCCATTCATTCATTGATTTCGCAAGTGAAGATATTTTTACAAGTGTATTAACACATTAAATGATTTTAAAAATAGGAATCCGAGTCCACATCATCCTTCCGTTCCTTCATTCCTTTTGCATATCATTCATTCCTTTACGTTTTACTTTCTTTCGATTTGGTGAAAACATCTACTTTTCCATATTCTTTCTTCACATGCGAAGACGAGAAAGAAAGAGTTATATCGTCGTCGTAGAAGAGATGAAGCTCTTCTTCTTGTAATGACGTCATGGATAGTTGGCATTCTGCCAACCGGACTTCCCGGCGCCCGGGATCCAAAAATATACAAGATTGTTACAAGCTCATCTACTTCTTCTTTTCTTTCTCCAGACGCGTCTGCACAGATCTCGGCAAAAATAGTGAATGAAGCTGGATCTACCTACGTACTGGAGCCCATTACAATTTTTATGCTGAGAGGGCCAGAAGGGTAGTAAAAAAATCTTATATGTATTGTTCAACATGATATTATGATGCTTCCAGTTGACAACTTTTTTTTGGCCACATTTACTTGGCCCATTATCAAGAATAAGGGGGAATTTTTTTTTCTACGTACGTACACAAATACGTATACGCTTGTTCGTTTGTACAAGTGCATGTGGTCATGAGACTGAAATGGTGATGTCGTCGATTCGATGGGGCTGTGATTGTGAACTGAAGCTGCTTATGTGTGTCTTCTTGCACATTCCCTCCACATTCATCCTTTTTTTGCTGATTCCGAACAACTCGAATTCGAATATCATATCTTCTCTTCATCCTCAACAATAACAGTATATTTTTTCTTTGCTGTTGGGTTATGATGTGAATGCGTGGGTGGAGCAGGAAAAAAAAACTTTTTTACTATGTGAAGCAAAGACTGGGAGAGATTCAAATATAGCACTGTTTACAATGGTGAATGTGATGGGTGTGATGGCTCACCCACTAAAACCGTACAGCATATTAGTTTTTATGTACGCCTCACGTATCACATGCAAATGATGATGATGGAGATGAAAGAAACGTTTATTTCCATTTTTTGTATTATTATGACGATGAATATGACTATGTATGAAGTATGAACCCTTAGCTCCGCTACATCTTTCTGGTAAGTACAAAACCATGAAAATGATGAGCAAAGACATCTCCACAGAGAAAGCAATGATAATGAACTAAAAAGGAGGAGAAAGTAACATGAATGAATTGAATGGGTGGATGTGAGTGAATAGTGAACTTTGTTCCAGAAAAAAAAAGTTTCTTGTTTAAAAATAGCTCTAACCCTGGCCTGGCCTAGGCCTAGGCTCTACTTAGCTTTGAAATAAACCAAAGCGAATAGAAGGATTGGGTAGAGTGTCCTGAAAGGTAACACTTGACCAGCATTTTTGATGTGTTCGTTTCCTAGTGTTGTTGGAGCCAGAGCAAACCTTTTTTTCTTCCTCGCAAGAGTAGAGAAGCAAATATGTGAGGAACGGAGGCCTTTGCCTCCAAATTTAAAAGGAAAAAGGGATTCATTCTCTTTCTGTCCTACTCCCTCACTTTCCGAAAAAAAAAATGATATTTGCAAACAGTAATAGTAGTAGAACACGCATAAAATGTTGTAGTCGCAGGACAGGAAAGAATATAACACTTCACTTACAATTTTTTTTTCAAGAAGACTCTTCTGCTTTTGAGATAATCACTAGAGAAAAAAACTTTCTCTCTCGCTTTCACTTTTGAAGGGAAAAATGTTTGAGTGGTGTTGTATGATGATGATCATGACTAAAGGAATAACAAGCGAAACGGTTTACTTTCATAAAAGTCATTTGCATTTGTGAAAAGAGTGAAGAAAAGTGGAGGTTTTTAGATTTGAATATGCATGGATCTCACTCAGATTTCATGAAGCAAGTTTTCAGACTTGAACTTACTGAGTTGCGATACAAGGATAACTTGAGTTATCCTTGTCTTGTCATTTTATTCAACTCTGTTCAATGCCATGCCATGCTAATACTTTATTCTAGAGTTTTAGTCTTCAGATGTACATACAAAGAAGTTTTAATTTTTTTATCAGATTGGAAAGCGTTCACATTTTCACCTTCAATCCAAACTAGAATACAAATTGAGTTGGAGTGTTTTATGGATTCTCCTGGAACAGGATTGAATTGGATTGGATCGATATATGTGATGCGGCGTAGTAGTTGAAGTTGTTAAATTACATATTTACTTGAAGTCTAGATCTGAAACGTAAAAAAATCAGAAGGATATTGCGTGGTATGACGTGATTTGGAAAGAAAAAGAAAGTTGCTTAATGTTGTGAAATAAGGGGATAAAGAAATGAGCGACAAGAGTTGCGTAGATTAGAAGGAAGTTCAACGTTACGACTTCCTTCGAAGGCATTCTTCAACGAAATTTTTTTAAAGAAAGAACTTCCCCTACATTATTCTTCTTAATTTGGGGGAAAAGAATGAATTAAGATTTCACAAGAAGCGTTACGTACATTTCAGATCCTCTGGCCGTGGCAATGATGAAAGCAACAAAGTGTTAAGATGAGATATTTTTGGAACGGAAAATTGGCAAACACCATTTTGGCTTGAGGAATCTTTAAGACATCTAATTTTAAAACGCCCCCAAGCTCTAGAATCCATAAATAAAAGTATTATATCCCACATAAGTATAAGTTTTTGTTCCAGACATATTTCATGAAAATCATTTCACACTCAACTCCCCACTTCACCTTACTTCCCATGAATTCTAAGAAACAAAAGCAAAATAGATCACTCCACTTTATCAAGTGATCTTATAAATAGCTCATATCTAAGAAAGGTGTAGGTGTCGTCAGTTATTGCTTCCGTCACCGTCACCACAGCATTTCCCGGAATCGAGTGAATGCTTTAAGTATACATCCTCATTGTGCCTTCTATTTCGTCACAGCACCATTTCCCATTACACAACTTCAATTTAAATTTTCCTCTTAATAACAATACGATACGATATGAATAGAAGCATTTTCTCCTTAAAAGCATCCATAAACTTTGGAGAAAAATTGTGAAATATATTTTATCGCTAGAGATTACACTAAAAGATCTACAGCATCCCATGTATCTCTTCATTTATGGCAGAGAGGATTTTTCCAGCTCCCTTTAGTAGTTTTATTCATTTCACTCCTCCTAACTTGAAAACAAAAAAGGCTTGTACTAGTACAGTAGCTATAGTTTTGATGATGCCTCAGTTGTTCACGCTTCTCATTTTTAGCAGAAAAACATCAACCAGATCATGATCCTCATGAAAAACTCTTTTCCTAGATGATGTACTACAGTGTACAACAAAGCAGTAGTGTTGATATGCTTCGAAAGTGACTTTTTTAGGCGAGAAGACGATACCACAACAAAAAGGAAAGTTTGACATGACACACCACAATACGACGAGTGAAGAGAATACAAAATATTCTTGTTTCCCTTGTTTTCATTGCTTACTTGTGGAAAGAGAAATATTTACAATGGAATTTCAGGATGATGATGTAATAAATTACGTCGGAACTTTATTTGCAATTCACTTTTCTCTCTTCGTCTTCCTCATTTCTCTGAAACGTTATTTGTCGTAGTAGTAGTAGCGGTGGTCGTAGTTTGGTTTGCACTACATTTTTTGGGAACAAGTAAATAGGGGGAGGTGAAGGGAAATTGAAAGTTGTGTTAGGAGAAAAAAATGCATTTCATTGAAACGAGTAAAATGCAATGCAAGCAGAGCAAGGTGAAAGGAAATCCCCATTACTTTGTTATTAAAGCGTGGGGTAACTATCAAATGACAGTCGTGACATTAACCCATCTCTCCAGATTACTGATTGTCTATGTGCCACACGGACAAAATAAACTCATCATCATCAATGTCTGCATGACATGAAAAAGTGGAAGTGGAACACTGGTTTCCGCCACCACGTAGTACAGTTTAAAGGTTTGGTTTTTTTTCTCTAGGAAATGAGTAAACAATTGCATTTATGCAGAAAGGAAATGGGAAAAAATAATTTTTCTTTTCCCCTTCGGACCTCCATGTAAGGATGAAGATTTAGCTCACTCGTAATTTTGTTGAGCTGTATAAAACATACGATCAAAATAAGTAAGACTAGTAGAGTAAAGCATGAATCCATTCTTCAAGATTATTCTGGGAGTGTTTTCTCATTGTAATTTACTTTATGCTCCAGGGACAATTATATACGTATGCATATTTTTCTATCAATGCTGACATCATGAAATTCCATTTTTAGAATCAGACAGCAACAAAATAGCAAAGAAATGCAAATCATGATGCTACACTATTACTCTTACGTTAATTCTACCGTTAACCCAAGAGCGTGAAATAACATGACTAAAAAGGAAAAAAATGCAATGGATTATGTGATACACCGAAAAAAAAACAAAAAAGAATTTTTCTCCAAGGACATCCACCCCTTATCTCTTGTCTTGTTCTTCGTGGTCGTCGGCACTGCCAGAAAACAAGAAAGCAGTTCAGTTCACAACATGTGAATTGGATTGGTTGAGGATATACATTTACCAAAGGGAAAAATAATTAATTTGAATGCCAACGACACGATGACGATGCATACTATCCTTGACGCACAGAGAAAAAACGCGACATAGGCAAAAAGAAATTCTCTGGGGAAACCCATGGGGAAATAACATCCTCCTACTCGTCCTCCCATGGACAATTTTTTTTTTCGTGAATCTCCTCCTTGAATAAAAAAAGAAGACCTCTCTAAGATTGAACAATGCCACAAAATTGTGCTAGGAATTGCTAATGTTGTATACAGATTTATTTTGAATTTCTTTTTCGTTGGGTGTTACGTTGGGAACAAGCTGAAATCCCGGAAAGATGTTGAAAGTTCTGGATTCTTTATTTTGGAAGGCAAATTGGATCACAGCACCTTCGCACGGAAAAGTCCGGAAGAGCCCTAGGAGTAACTAAGTGTGTGGTGAAATGAGTGAATGCTTTCTAAAGAGCAAAAATGAAAATCCTTTTTTTTTATAAAAAGTCTTTCAGGAATTGCTTATTCCATTCCAGCAGGTGAACAGACCGAAAAAGGCTTACAGGAATTCACACCAGAACATTTACTTTTTTTTGTTTCCCTTTGATGTGAAAGGAAAATTTGGGGTTGTATGCATGGCATGGAAATGGCAAAACATGAATGGAATGAAAAGGACATGATGATGAGGGGAAAAGATATGCTCTCATCCTCCGTTGGAACGTAGTCACTTAGGGAAATCAAGTACATTATGGTCCACAACACACACAAAAACACACGGAATCATATTGTATTGCGGACTAGAAGATATGTGAGCGTGAGTCCGGCAATTTAATGGTAATCTGAGGAAAATGAGAGTTTCAGCATCCCCTCATCTAATTCTGTTTTTACACTAATCCGTATCCATATGGCACTAGGGTCCACGAAAAGCAGTATTATCTCATCTAGTGTTGTGGTATTGTCCTCATAAAAAACTTTATCTTTGCACAGCGGCACTGATTCCATCACTTAATCCTGGTCTCTTTGTTTGATTTTCGTGGTAAAGTATGTCCTAGGTGAGATGATAGAAATAAGACGAAAACTAAATGTTACGGAACGAAAATGCCAAGCCTCTTCACATAATCATCTTGAAGACGTCATAAGATTAGGAATGTAATGGAAATCAGGAAAATTTATCAAATTTTCAAAGACGTCATAAGAAATCATCATTATCATCATCACATTCGTCATTAAGAGTAGAGAGTGAAAAGGCTGTAATGGTGAGATTATAAGAACATGTGAACACGCATTATTTTTTTATGCCTCCGTTTGTGCACCTTTCACATTCAAAATAATTCTAAAGAGGCAACGACTTATAACAATAAGCATAATGGATTTAAAGTTGCACCTACCATTCTTTTTTTGTTATGATGTCACCATCAACCACATCACATGCAATAAATTTACATGACAAAGGGATAATGGTGATCGTCAAAATGGCCAATTTGCCATTAGTCATCATTATTATTATTATCAGCGTATTTTTTTCTNTTGTGCACCTTTCACATTCAAAATAATTCTAAAGAGGCAACGACTTATAACAATAAGCATAATGGATTTAAAGTTGCACCTACCATTCTTTTTTTGTTATGATGTCACCATCAACCACATCACATGCAATAAATTTACATGACAAAGGGATAATGGTGATCGTCAAAATGGCCAATTTGCCATTAGTCATCATTATTATTATTATCAGCGTATTTTTTTCTGGGAGAGTTCGTTCGAAAGGAAAATTGGGAGCGCATACTACACAAAAAAAGGTAGAATTAAATGAGGAGAACAAAGCTTTGGCTCTAACTGACTTCTTCATCATCTTTACTCACTCACGATCATCTGTAAATAAAATATGTTCCCAGTTGGGGAAAATGTGCATTCACTCGTCCATCCGTTTCAAAAGTTTTGAAAGGAAAAGTTCACATTAGATGAACAAAAGGATTTTACAAGTGGCACTTATTCCTCAAGTTTCAGCAATGCCAGTTTACTCCAATACTGGTGGACTACCTACACGGCATGTGCTTGCTCCCTTTAGATATTTTCTAGTTACACAAGACAAGAGAAAAAGGGAAAATGCCTTGAAGGTCTTGTCTCTTTTTACCAGAATAACTTTATTTTATAGTTTCATTCAATACCCGACTCAAAAAAAGAAGTGAAAAGAAGAGAAAAGTAGCGGATGGATGATAGTGGGGGAAGGAAGGCAATCGCAAAATAAGACAAAGCTATATTTTTCCTCCACAAAACAAACATGTGAAAAAGCCAACAAAAAAAATAAATGTAGCCGATCTTGATATTGTACATGTAATACTTATAACATATATAGGTAGTAAAACGACATATCATCACTATCACCACTTATAAAACCTGCAAACTCCCCTGATGACGTAAATTCGTCAGTTTACTTTTGTAAAGCCACAAGCCACATTCCCATCCATCCATCCTATCCCATCCCATTTCGTTTCGGCTCCTCAGCTGCACACAAGAGATGATTTTCTTTTTTTACTACAATATAAGTACAACAACACACGAAGACTTGCTGGAATGGAATTGGATGATGTTGACAAGCCATATCTAAGTATAAATATTTTTTTGTACTTACTTCCCCAAAATCACAATCATTTTCCCCCTGAAACTTTTAAGAAAGATACATATAGCCTCTGTGTGTTTGCAGTTTGTGCGAGGGAGGAAGGGGGCTGTGTTTGATTTACATAAAAAAAATTGGATGTGTAGTTGTAGTACCTACGCCAGGAACTCAAGGCACACGAGCAGAACCTATTTAATAAACATCCTCAGCGAGATAAGAGGTGATGATAAAACGTTTTTGATCTAGAAAACCAAAGCGTAAGTATTGGAAAGAAGTAGACTTTGAATGAAGTAACGATAGAAAAAATTGTAGCGTTCCTATAAGCCAGCATACGCCCCCGCATTGGTGTACAATCCATCCTTCGTATACACTCTCTTTAGAAAATGTTCATTACTGTAAATACTTGAAAGTCAAAAGCAAGCCTATTTCAAGGGGTCTTATTATATTGCCCCATGAGAATATTTTTTAAGTGCACTACTTTCCTTCAGAACTTTCTTTCTCGCGGAACGAATGGTCAGCTTTTTCCTGTGCACTCAACCATGGGACATGTATATTTTTGGAACGCAAATCTTTCGTGTTTCTAATTAAGAGCACTAAAGATAATTAAATTCCAAAATTAACAAACCTTGAATTTTACCAACCATAAACTTTGGAATGATAAGGGATGGAATTTCACATTTAATGTTTAGTTTGTACTTTGTACATGAATAAAAGTGGGAAAGCGAGGACACTAAGACTATAACATAAGGCATAAAAAATTTGTTGAATGTAGGATTTGTGATCCTTCAATTTATTTTTTTTTTGTGGCTTGACTACATATGTAATGCTTGTTCATGACATGAAGTTTTTCAGAGA
>JAHZMX010003725.1:0-10002 GCA_027743895.1 Seira musarum
GTAGGTAGCTCTAGAAGCGGCTTCTCTGCTTACAATAGTTTACATAAATGATGAGAGCGGAAGTAGGCCAATCTTGAGCGGTAGTAGTGATATTATTATTCCTGACATGTGTGGAGAATATTTGTTTGCGTAAAGGAAGACTACAATATGAAGACATAACGTACGAGCAAAGCGAACAAAAAAGTTCAAGAAACTGAGCAGTTCCGCTCACACCAAACCAAAGAAATGTGGAAAGAAGTTAAAAAATACTTTTCATTCCTAAAGAAAGCCAAGCATTTTTTCCGCTTTCTGGCTTTGGTTTGGAATTTTAGATGAATAAAAGATCCACAAAAGTATTCACTTGCTCTATTCTTTGGAGAGAGAAAAGATGTGGAAATGATATTGAATGACTTTTATTTTTCTTTTGTCTCGCTTTCCTTGTTACGGAACAACCTAAATTTTACAGCCACGTTTTCTTAAAAATACATGATATTTTTTAGCACCAAGTATGGTACTATTAAAATAAATAAATAGAACACCGGAGATGGTGCTGAAGCAAATGACTCTTTATACTCGTTCATGAACATCCGTAAAAGCAAAAATCCAATGTTTACATCAATGTCGTTCTCACTTGAGAAAAGACATTCAACATTCCACACTCCATTTGGCTCTGCCTGCAGCATTGAAAAATTTATTTGGATTACCTATAATATTATACCCGTTTCTCTTTTCCAGGCACAATGGACCCGAAAGACTTCTTGGCAGAAGCACAAATCATGAAGAAACTCCGACATCCTAAACTCATCCAGTTGTATGCTGTGTGCACGCTGGAGGAACCCATTTTCATTATTACTGAGCTCATGAAAAACGGCTCTTTGTTGGAGTATCTCAGTGGGAAAGGAAGAATACTGAAGGTAAAAAAAAAACATTTTATGATGACACGATGAAAACAGAAACTTTTGTTCAATTTGTAATTTTGTAGTCACCTTTATTTTTATCTTGGGTAGGTAAATTATATATCAAAGAGCGAAAAAGTAATTACTACCACCAGTCCAAAAACCAGAAAAATTGTGTTTCACCTACATCGGTATTTCCATGATCATAGTTTAACAATGACTTGTTGGTTTACTACCTAGCGCTATTTTAAAATGAATGATGTAACTGGTAGACCATGGCTAAAATATTCAACATTTGACTGTCAGCAATATTACGTCATTTTTTATATGAATGTGTCACGGTGAAATGATGATACAGCAAAGAAGTAGTAAAGTTAGAGTTAATCACTTTCCAGAAGTAATTTCCGAATGAAAATCCAGCATATAAATTCAAAATCGTATAAAAAATTTCTCTACAAAGTGGTAATTGAGAAAAAAAACAAATGATCATAGTATTGCCATAATTAATTGTTCCTTCATAGCGAGGTAAAAAATATTTTTAGTAGCATAGAAAAGACATGATTTTTTATTTCATTCTTCTGTTGACAGCTACAGAACAAAAGAATTTTATTGATACCCGTTTCAAGTTTGAGTTTGCACTTGCAAGCAGGTTCTATACATTTTATTTGATAGAAGATTGTCTAGTAGAGCTTTTGTTTCATTCACTGTCATTAAACAATCATGCAGCGCTGATAGGTGAATCAATCCAACTCCTCCCTCTAGATTTACAAATGATCAATTAATAACGATGATGTTGTCGGTTCGACGAAGAATGACCAAGCAAAAATTTCTTTTGTTCCCATACAGCTCCCACAGCTCATCGATATGGCAGCTCAAATCGCCGGTGGAATGGCCTACCTGGAGTCACAGAATTATATCCACAGAGATTTAGCCGCAAGAAATGTATTGGTTGGGGAGTCAAATACCGTGAAAATTGCAGATTTTGGTCTCGCACGTCTAATCAAGGAAGACGAGTACGAAGCAAGACTGGGTAAGACGAAATACGTCAATGTAAATTAGTAATTACCAATAACATATGGGTGGGTCCCATGATTCATTTAGATATTAATCAAACAAACAGAAAAAATATGTTGATAAAGAATAATTAACCATAAATAGCAAATCATTGACAATGAAGAATTTGATGAACAAACGAATTTTTTTATTCTCAAGACTCACAAACAAGATTTAATGAATACGCCAGGTACTTACATTGCCCTAGATTTACTCAAGGGACTAGCTAAAAATTGTCTTTGAAAGTAAAAGATTATTGAAAGGGTCAGGTTTTTTGGTATTCTGGCTAGCAATTCTTTCACTACCTGAAACAATAAAGCCTTGCATAAAGCAAGTGGCCGGCTGGTGTTGGTATTTATGATGGTTAATCCCCAGCTTTGAAATTAAGCTTTTCTTCTTGAAACTAAAACGCAGTTTCCGTACCCATTTGAACAGCTGCAAATGCTACAATAAGTCACTTAGTTATGTAGTTTTCGTGGGGACAGATCATTCCAAACTCTGGAGGGAATGAAAAATGAAATGTCAATCCAACAGAGTTAATCGATGCAAAAGAGAAGAAAATGACTGAAAAGAAATAATTACGAAAGAGACTATATCGAGCGATGTACAAACGTTTACATATCTTGTATAATACACTTACTGACTTATAAGAAAATACTTCATTCTGCTTAAAATGATTGGGTATGTATGCGACTTCATCTATATCCCCGAAAAGTGAAAATGACCCAACTCAGAGCTAGAGGGGCGATATGAGAATTATCGATAATAGTCCCATTTAGGGTAATGCAAATCAATTTAGAAACTTTCCTGTCAAATCCGAGTTGAGAATATGTCACAGAAATTTAAAAAGAGGTAGAAACCGATTTCTCTCAGTAGTTTTCCCAAGATTTTTTAATGAACACTCAGTTTATCTACGTTTCAAGTTGTTTATTGTAACTGAATGTCGTTAACACTTTCATAAATACAAACTCAAACATGTTTTGTGGTGACATTTTAAATAATTTTCTTGAATTCTTCCCGCGGAAGACAATAAACCCCTCAAAAACAGGCTTATTTTTAAGGATTTAGCTGGTTTTAAGTCATCCATAAGGTTATAAATAACTGCTCTAACTAATTTTATTTTACTTTGTATTTACAGGAACAAGAACAACCATATTATAATTATTATAAAAATTATTTGTTTTTCAAAAAATCTTGCGTAAGTAGTATAGTACACACTCAAAAAAAAACCTTTAAACACTCTGACAAAAATCTTTACTGAAATAGAGCATCAAATACATCTCGTATCACAATTAAAAACACAATGGTTTTCATTGCTACTTAATAAACTTTAAATGTATTGTTTTTAGATAAGAAAAGCTCTGTATACAAACAAAATAAAATTTTCAGATTTTTACATTTTTCATATTTCATTGTTAATTTAACTGTAATATATACCAAAAGTACATACTGCAATACTATAATTAGGCTTAAGTGTTAAAAATGTATGTAAAAATGTCATGATATTGTTAATAGTAATGTACAGTGCGTAGCTGCAAAAATTATTTTATATTTGCCGATTGCAAGGCATTTTGAACTTATTAGTTTCCAGTGCTAAAAATATTTGTAGGCGGCTTTATGTATGTCAGAATTAGATTTGTTTTGTTATAAAGGCAACATTTTGTATAAAGGTAATTCGTTATATAATGACATGCAAAGAAGAGATTTTTTCGGTTTTGAATACGCATGAGTAAAAACAGTGGAACCTTTCTAAAAACAATCAACCTTCCTTACATCCAACGCAAGTTTTTGACGCTACATGTATTAACATAAATTCAAATTTTTTTTTCAATAACGGTTACGAACTATGAAAAAGATTTTTGACTAACGAAAACCCTAATCCCCGAAATATAGCCATGCCTGATTGTTTTTAGAGAGGTTCCATTGTAATGCATTACAGAAGAACTGGAAAATCTTTTTGTCCAATCTATTTATAGTCTTTAATTGTACTTGTCCGTATTTTTGCGCTTTCCACGAAGTTATCTGGATTTATTGTTAGTACCCGATATAATATCCAATTGTTTTGTGACTCTATGTCCAATCTATTTATAGTCTTTAATTGTACTTGTCCGTATTTTTGCGCTTTCCACGAAGTTATCTGGATTTATTGTTAGTACCCGATATAATATCCAATTGTTTTGTGTACGTTCGTCAGTCTTGAAATGTTGTGGCAATAAATGAATTTGGTGAATTACATTTATCACACAAGAAACATTTGAAAATGTTTGGTTTATTAGTGCGGCATACCGTGAATCTTTAATTTATCGCCGGGCATACTAGCTTGATACATCCCCTGTCTCTAAGTTTTAGCGTCTATAGCACATTGGTTGTTCGCATACGTAATTATATGCATAGCTCTAGCATGCATTTCCATTAATTCTCGCGATATCGCGCAATAGCTGAGTCGTCGCCCACCTGTCCCTAGTTTACGCGTCATGCCAACTAAGGAAAATCCGGTAGCAACTAGCGTATCACTTAGTATTTGCAAAGTTGTAAAGCCTAATTAAACTAACACACCTAAACGTTTTTTTTACGTTGGAAGATTTTCCCTTCATTTTGACGAACTTTTTGAATAGCCCCCTTTTTGGATCGAACGAAAAAAAAACTTTTTCTCCTGTCCGTCCCTGACATGTACATACGAGATGTATGAAAAACCCCATCATCTCCACCTCTCGACTCGAGTTCATATCTAATCTTAGGCATAGGCATTGCTGCATAAAAAGAGCATCGCATCATCATCAAGAACTCTAGCTTTTCCCCATAAAAATACATTGCGAAGACATGGGTGCGCAGGGAGGATAAAATACATAAGGAGTATGAAAACAATGAACACAACTCGCGAAACATATAGCCATCATAATCAACATTGCGACCCATCATGAAAAATGTTTTAGTTGTGAAAAGCGATCGCAGCGCTCCACATGTGTTTTTATCCGCTCCAGATAGTTGAAGTCAAATAGTTATTTAACTAACAATAATTAACACATGACTATAATTTGAGAGTAGTTGAGTGTGAAAGTGAATATAATTCAGAAAAATAGTCAATTTTAATTATTTTTTAAAACTTGAGTAAAATCAATTTTTTGGCGCAAAATTTTAAAATGGAGGACAGTTTAGCTCAAGTTGACCAAAAAGACGATAACCAGTCTTCTGCCACTACTGCTGCTGCGGAGGACGTTAAAATGGAAGAAACTTTAGACCCTGAAATTAAGACTGCCACCACTACCGCAACACCCCCATCAGAGGAGGTTAAAAAAATCGAGGAAAATTTAGAAGTTGAAATGAAAGAAGAGGATAAGTCATCTGGTGTGACGACTCCAATAGACTCGAATTCAGCAACAGCATTAAAAGATGACACAGGTGAAGAAATTTTATCCCCTACGACTAAATCAGTAACAGTTGCTGAAGAGGACGTCGAGGATGATATAATTTGTCTTGACGAGGACGAAGTTGAAACTGATGGAGTTAGTGATTCCAAACGACCTAGGAAGATTGAAGATGATGATGACATTATGGAGGTCGATGAGAATGGGGTCGTCTCTAAAGAAGACAAAGAATCCGTTGGAAAAGTGATTCGGAAGATGAGTCGTCAAGATTTGGAAGACTTGGTGCTGGCCAAAATTGTGGAAGCAATTGTTGCTCATACTGAAGTCGGGCAATTACGGTCAAAGGTGCTGGAGTTACAGATGCAGAAGGATAAGATGGCCAATAAAATGGGCATAATGCTTAAGCAGGTAAATATTCGTTTAAAATTTTAAATAATCGATATTGTTTAAATTATTTTGTATTTGGGGCTGTCCATATATGACGTAAATACAATTTTCACTCGTGCATTCTCATGGGCTTAATTTAAACATCCAGTATGCGTAAAATTATTTACTAAATAATGACGTCAGCATCTTATCATACATACATTGTGAATGACCCCTACACCTTGAGATATGGGCATATGACTAAAATACGGTGAAAGTGGCATTTGTTAGCTCATAATAATATATGCCATCTAAATAGATGAAAATAATCCGTAATTCTTGTTTAAATAGCCTACTTGTGAAGTGAATCATGCAATATTTGTGAAATGTGTTAGTAATTGACTAAATCAAAAGGCAGGGTTTTACTTATTTTGAACGTACATTGAAAACAATTTCCGAGCTGTTGCATATACTCATTCCATTAAAAACGATCATTACGAGCCATGCTATTTAGAATTTCCCTTTGAAAAACTTTGGAACAACTATTGGACACTTAAAAATATGATCTGAATATCTTATTGTGTAGTTTATAAAATTGGTTTTGTCATATTTTAAGGCCATATTCTGCCATTCTTAGGTTCATCGTCATAAAATAATTTACATTTTGAAAATTTTTAGATTTAAAAAAAATGACTATATGTGCATTTACATGTAAATCGGTGACAATCTAAATGATAATGTTGATGATGATAAAAACACAACATTAAATTTAAAATTTCATTAGATTTCAAAAATACACACGACCCGACCTACTCATATAGCATGATGAATATCTTGTTAATTTTTAAAATTTCTTATTCTCATGATTCAACTCGGCAAGCAACCTAAAAGATTTGGTCAAATCCGTCGTCACATCACATCGTGTATTTGCCCATTTTTTACAGCTCTGCTCATAACCTAACCTTTTTTCCCTTCTCAGATTTTTCAGCTTGCATAAAGCTTTCAATATTTTCTGTACAAATTTTGCCTCTTCCTCTGTAGATCGATACAAGAAGTTTTTTGTCTCTCCTTTATCCTGTTGGCTCCGAGCAAATAAATGTTGGTTCGTTTGCTTGCCTTTGTATTAAAAAAAAGATGGCGGACACGTAGAGCTTAAAAGCTGTAGCTGTTGTTGTAGACTCAACTCAAACTCAAAGTGAGTTGGAGAGTGGTGGTAGCTACTCTTGGTTTGTTTGGTTGCAGCAAAACTTTCTGGGGCTTGATGATGGCTTGCTTCTTGCTTGATTTTGGTTTACCCTTTCATTCGTTAGTTTATGTTTAGTACAAAAATTCTTTGACGCAAAGGCTTTTTCATAAAATGCTCGTGTGTTCTAGTTTGCGATGTTGTAGAAAATAACATTGGAGGATAAGGAAAAACGAGAAGGGGAGAACGTAATAAATTTTAATGGGCTTGGCACGTAACAGGAGGTCGTTCATGAAACACGTCAAACATTTTAGGTATAAAACGAAACCGTAAAAACTATAACCTAGCCGCCGCGTGTTAAAAACAAAGGGGTTACTAAAGTTTTAACGACCAGAAAAAATTTCTAAATACAATAAATGTTTTTATCAGACGGGAATCATTAATTTAGGAAGCATACATAATTTAAATTAACAAAATGAATTTATGATTTTTTAATTTTAATTTTAGTATTTAGTACTTCATAAGGTAGCATTTTGAACTTTGAAATAACAGCGCGGCAAGGAAAAATGAAAAGTCACGAATCATGATCCATGATAAGAATATTTGTAGGGATGAAAGTGATGAACCGCACATTATGGATGTTTTGATTAGAATGGCAACATAAAATCTGGCAAGTATGAAAACATGCACATTATGTTGGTTAATTCTTGTCGATCTTAGAATCGAAAAAAACAGTCTTTGTATATCGGTCAACATCATCATTTCTCATGACGTCAATATATGAGACCGATATAACCAGCTTAGACTGTATTGTATGGTTTATGTAGGTCGCGGAACTCTCAAATGCGGTGACCATAATAATGGAAAATGAAAAACGAGATCCAAAGAACCGAGTGGGAAAACCTCATGTCATTCGTTTTAATCGTTCGGTTGGTCTTCAAACCATTATCGAACCTAGTATGCGTTCTGCACCACCAAAAATAATTCGAGTACCAGAGGCACCTCAGCCAAAACAATATGGAAAATCAAATGGTACATTCGTAACTCCACCGCAACCAGTGAAAAGGGTGTATCAAGGAAGTGGAAACAAGGCCAATGAAAAAGCTCAGAATACGACCCCAAGTCCGAGGAAGACTTATAGCGCAGCAGCACCCGCGAACAGCAGAGTGCTTCCGATTGCCCCAAAACCTCCAACTCCTCACGTTACCATAACGCCAGCCTCGGCACCGGCTCAAAATGTGCAACCCGGTATCGTAGATTTAACGGATGACGATCCTCCAGCATCTACTTCCACCGCACAAACGGGGGGTCCAACTACTACAAGTAAATATTTTTTTACTTTGCCAATTTTGCCTCTGTGTCGCATTTCCACTTAATTTTTCTTATTCATATCATTATCCCTGTAGCAGTATTGAATGCTTTAGAAACACTATTTTTTATTACCTTTCACATCTCATTGTTAATCTGTAGTTATAAACGGAGTTCAGTATCAGATCCTGAACCGTTCCGCAGCCGGCGGCACACAGCTTGTGTCACCAGGTGGCGCTGGTGCACCGAAGTACCTCGTTACTCCTAGTGGAGCATCAACGCAGAACCGACCTATGGTTTTGCAACAGTACGGTGTTAGTGCAGCACCTCAACAACAGCAGCAAGTTGTCTATCGCGCAGGTAACAATGTTACCATCATTCCAAAACCTGTGGGTCCTAGACCAAATGGAAATGTGCCTCGAGTTGCTGCGACGATTCCTGTCAGACCGTCCGGTGGTGTTTTAGCATCTACAAATAATGCGCAAAGGAGATTCATTTTGGTAAGATGAATTGGCTTTGTTGTCAACATCACTTTAAAATTTTCATCATTGAAGGAATAAAAAATTAGTCAGCCAGGGTTGGTCAATTACGTAAGGATCAGTGCATAACATCTCGCATTTTTTAAAAAACAGCCACCATTGCCTTCAACCCCTGCACCCAAGGCGAAAAACGATTTTTTCAAGCCTCCTCCCAAGCCGGAATTAACATTGAATGAGCAAGCCGATGGAATTGTGCTGTCTTGGAATTTACCNAAATTTTCATCATTGAAGGAATAAAAAATTAGTCAGCCAGGGTTGGTCAATTACGTAAGGATCAGTGCATAACATCTCGCATTTTTTTAAAAACAGCCACCATTGCCTTCAACCCCTGCACCCAAGGCGAAAAACGATTTTTTCAAGCCTCCTCCCAAGCCGGAATTAACATTGAATGAGCAAGCCGATGGAATTGTGCTGTCTTGGAATTTACCAACCATTAACAACATGGCAGAAGTAACAACTTATCAGATATTTGCGTGCCAGGAGTCCTTGAACAACACAACTGCCAGACCATCCCAGTGGAAAAGAGTTGGAGATGTGAAAGCGCTGCCATTGCCAATGGCCTGTACGCTATCTCAGGTACGTGTAATTTTCGTTTCTCTGGAAAAAAGGAGTCAAAAATCGATTTGTCTCGTGATGCCCCAACTTTCATACAATGGCATAAATACAATCATCAGGGTTGGGTAATCATATCGATGTCTTTCTTTTTACTTTTTTAGTTTACTGAGGAGAATCGCTATTACTTTATCGTACGAGGCATCGATGTCTATGGCCGTACAGGTCCTTTCTGTGATCCTCAAAACATCCTTTTGAGAAAGAAGAAAAATTAAGGTATTAACTTAAACGTTCAGACAAAGTGAATTCTAAATCGCCATCTTTCTACAAAGGCCGATTTTTTAAATTTAAATAGGTATATTTCGGAGTAGCATTTTTTTTAGATTTTGAATAATACTGATTAAGATTTAAAGAAAAGTCATACATATTGTGAAAAGTGAGAATTTTGTTAAGAGAATTTGTTAAAAATTTCATTTTTTCATTTCACGTATGTAGCGAAAGATTTTCTTCTGACACTAAGATGCTGGGTTTATTATTTATTTAGAATTTCGGATACTGATTGTAATTGTAATTGATTATACACTGGAATTTCAAACATTTTTTGTAATAAAACACAAACTCAGATCTTTTCTTGTTGTTTCTTCGAGCACTTGTTGTTATATATCGTAATCCATTGAAGTGTTGTAATACTGCAAACACAGTATATCCTTTGCGTGTGGAGTGTGTGGTTTTCTGTTTCAACCAGTTTGCAAAGTTGATGG
>JAHZMX010003726.1:0-19569 GCA_027743895.1 Seira musarum
ATTGGTCGACGCGGAACATAATGATGGTGTTCGTCCACTTGCTTTTCATATAAGCTTCCGCTGCCTGGAGAACCGGAAGTGTGCTAAAAAAATTACGACGTAGTCATTTGGCTGACAGATAGAGTAAGGCTTTCAAATAGGAATGGATAAAGAATACTTATGACCATACCACAGCAACTCGTGGACCCCGGGGGCGATGTGGGCTTGTATGCCCTGAGCATAACGTTGGCAAAAATGAAGCTCCAAATACTACCAAAATCACGAAAAGTATTTTCTGTATTTCCATTGTATTTTCTGATTTTTTGGGAAAAGTGGCGGCATCAGAAAGATACTTCATTTTTGGGTTGATCACAGTTTCAGGTAACTTGACAAATCGGTTGTACGCACATTTAGAAGTCTTAAGCTACGAATGAGCGATCTAATTCTTCGAGGAAGGTGGGAAGACGTAATACCTTTTCTCTCTAGAAAAAATCAAGAATTTATCTTTCTCTAATCAAAAGTTATTTTTAAACTTCAGTAAATCTCCAAGCCCGCGAATTAGATGAAATCTTTACCACTAATCTCTAAAATAAATACGCATATCACAAATAAAAGACAAACATATGCAAAGGGTCTGTTTATTTAGATAATTTCCCCAAAAATATTGGGTTTACTTTTGTATTAAAATCTCATTCATCATACTGAGGACCCATTTTATCACTGTTTTACATATTGATTCCATGATAAATATACTCAAACAAAGATGCATTATCCACATGTATATCTTGACTTGCTGAAGCCAGATCTAGGCTACCACCGGCATCGTTTGACATTGAAATCGGCTCATCTACAAGTCTTTTGTTGTTCATTATTGTCTGACAGACGGGAAAATTCAGAGTCCCTTCAGTTATTCATGCTCTAGTGATTATTGCTTCTGATCTGAATTGGTAATGAATGAATGGCCTATCAATTTGTCATCGAGTATGCATATCGACTAGTTCCATTTCTCCGATCAAACTCTTAATAGATACGATAATCATCTTTTTGAACTTGAGTTTGCTTTGGTTTCCAAAAATAGATAAGAATAGATTTACATTTATTTGTGTATACTTAGTAAAGGTTTGCAGGATACATTCATTCGCATCTTTTTCATGTGGAGTAGAGTAAAAGTGGCATTTGTTGAAAGGAAACAAGTTACATTTTTTTCAATGAAAAGGGAATCAAAATGTGAGGAGGATTGAGCAGGGATGGTGATGATAACGATTGAGCGAAACAGATGAATGAAGTCATGATGATGACGAGTGAGTGTCAAATGAAGAGAAAAGAAGCAGCACAGATGTACAGAACAGAAAAGTGAGTGTAAAAATCGGCATTATCCAATGAAGTGAGCCCACATAAAACCATTGTACCAAGAAGGACAGAACATTGTCTTGTCTTCTTAAAGCAGTGGCGGTACTGCACCGGCAACAGGAACAAAACCAAAAATGATTTTGCTCTTAGGCAGCCAGAGGGGATTTTGATTATGTCGCTCAGTCGGTAATGCTGGTGTATTGATGATCATGATTATGATGATGGATAATAGAAAATGTGTGGAAATGGAGAGACGGGTCGATCTGTCCGAACGAGGGAGCTTGATGAGAGGGGAGGCATATATCACCAGAAAATAAAATAGAAAAAAGGATGTCTAGTTAAGTAGGAGGTAAAGGTAGGGGAAACTATCAAGGGAGAAGAGTGAGTAAATTTAGAGAGGATTTTCTACTTACTTCATGAAATCCTCTTTTTCAGAGAGAACACTGTAGTTAATATCTATGTATGTATGTATTTATACTTTTTTTATCTTTTATGATGAAGTGTAATAGTGCGGCCCTTAACAGCCTTTTAATCGACTCCACTCGACTGCTTGCTCAATCACTCCCTCGCCCTTAATTTTTTCCTGTTCTCTTTCATTCAGCCAGCCAGCAAACCAATAAATTCCCCTTTTCAAGTTCAATTGAAAGGCAAGCTAATAGTCAATCGGCCTTGTTCAAGTATTTTCGAAGAAATTATTCACACTGCAGATTCTTCGTTGAATTTTTCGTTTGTGCTTTGAGCACTTACATATTCTTATTTCCTTTTGTATTACTTTGTCTTCCTTCCTACATTTCCTAAGGCTCAATGAAATCAAAAATTATGAATGGCATTTTGATGCAAAAGGAAACAAGTACTTCTTATTATATTTTTGTACAGGTATATTAGCAAACTTACGTAGAATTCAATACAATCTTCAATGCAAGAAAAATGTAGAATGATACTTTGCTGGGGAACATGACACCGAAGGTCTTTTAAAATTCTAATTTTTGTCAACCTCTTAGCTTTTATCAATTTGAATGATGTTTTATGCTGATATTAACTTACTTATTTTTTCTTTCTCCAGTTCAATCAGAATAGCACAAAAGTAAACTCAACTCCTGACTGAGAAATTAAAATATATGCGTTCGTTTCAAATTTCAAGAAATAAAAGTATGTCGTATGTACTGTAATGACTGTTATAATTATCCCAAGAACACGAATGAATGACATCTTCCCGAGTAATTTAAAATGCATTACAAGTGAATTATATTTCATTACATATGGAACTGCTTGATGCATAAAAGTAGAACCGTATAAAATATCAAAGTAGAATATTTTTTTCCATTCATGGAATGTGCCATATGTCAACAAAAAATTGTATATATTTTGTCATTGAAAAAGAATGACAGATTTGAGGATTACATTGTACTTGGTTTTCGTGTCCTTTGATCATGATTCTCTGAGGCTAAGCTGCTATTAGGTTGCATTTATGATGTTCTGTGGAGTTGATTAATGCTTTGACCAGTGCCCCGTGCCACCACCAACAAAAATTTGGATTGTGGATAAACTTACTACTCACTCTTCTTACTTAAAGCCCTTAGGATGATGGCCGAGAGATGTGGGCTTTTTTGTGTTTCTAAGTTGGTGATGATAATGTACTCAACTCACTCACGCTCAATATTTTTCTTTGTTCATTGTCCAAAAACAAAATGAAGTGTTGTGTGTACACTTGTAACAATCCGGGACAATGGTTTGTTATTACAACTTTTGGGATAATTTTGGCACCTTCTGTGAAAGCACATGTACAATGACATGACAGATGGTTGCTGCTCCGATTTCGGAGACAAATCACAGAACAAAAGATCTTGTACTTTGTCCAAATGTGCACTTGTAACCTTGAAATCCCTTCATTTGCTCGAATTAGCACTGCAGAGTGCGTAAATCACTTGTCATAGTTTACGACGATTTATTACAAAAAAATAATAATACGCAAAAATAACTTACGAGTTTTAAAGTGGAGCCAGTGTCCGTGTTGTGATTAAATACATGGAAGATACTAAACGTATTACTCACTTTCATCGTAATCGAACCATTTTTATTGTCACTAATATTAAAATTAAGCACAATCAGTCCGACAAATCAAATACCAGTTAGGTTGAAACATTATCTTTTCTTACCAGATGGTTTTATTCTGTCATCTTACCATTTTTAGGAATCCCGCACTGATGCAGAGTGTGGAGAAAAGAATCGATCGATTTTCTTATGGAGCAAAAAGTACGTGTTAGGTTACGCGCTACTTTCTCCTTGCCTCTTTGGCAAAAGAGATGGAGATGCTAAGCTCATGAAAGCTTGCCGGCTGGTTGCAGATGCAGACATGATCCTTAAACACCAGTGATACTGCTGAAAGCCATTTATGAGGAGGGAAATATTTTTTACTGTTCTTTCAAAATTATAAATCAACAAATCAACGATAGTTAAATAAAAGCTGAGATCTAATCAGTAATTAATTGTACGTTTGCATTTATCGTGGTATGCTTTATGCTTGTATGAATATGATTAATACGCACCCACGCTTCCTGAAAACAGCCATTGAAAATCTTGACAATCCGAGTCATTGATGCACATTCTTTATGGTTTTCCCCATGGGGTAAACTTGTCACTACCTACCCACAAGAGATATTAAAGGATCAGAATTCGCTCAAATGGCTTTCCTTAACACGTTATTCTGTAAAAATGGATTCCTTATTTTGCGTCCATGCATAGGTACAATGTTTCACAATCAATGGTGAAATAATTCAACTTGGAATTATTGATGTTTTTAATTTTTTGCAATTTTTATACTTATACATATTATTCAATTCTAGTTTTCGTGCATTACATATTTCTAAAAAATTAAAAAATTATCTCCGAGTTCGTCCAAAATCAGACAATGGATTATGAATTCACACATTATAAAGAGATTTTAATATGTAATTGTGGAATGCGGATTTATGCCGAATTAATTTTTAATAATTGTTCAAATAAAGGATTCTTTATAATTATAATCGTGTGAAAGACAGTAAGAATAGAATAAAAAGTGGATGTGATTGTGATTGTGTCATACTTTTTAAGGATCACGATCACGATATGGAAGGGTGATATGCAAATATCGTTTCACAAATTATAACCTTTAAAGATTATTTAAATGTACAGTAGATCAACCATTTTAATGAACAAACCAAGTTATTATTTTTGAATGAAAAATTCGTTAAAAAATTATATGCTCGTATTGTTGTCATTTTTATTGTCAATTTTGGGGTAACTTGAGACATTGCATACTATGTAATGTAATATTTTTATGAGTGCTCTACGGCAAGCTCCATCCAAATCAGCTTGTGATTTTGAACATTTACGTCTGTCTAGCATTCAAAACTGAGACGATAGGCCACCTACACAGTTTCTTTTTTCTAAATGTACTTATGTATGTAGCTAATAGTAAGGAGCGTAAAATATTCAGGGACTTAGTTTTTCATGATTTTTTTTTGTAAAAAATCGAATGCCTAATTAGTACCTTGACTTAAAAGGGTGTTGACTGCTGTCGTGCTATTTATCAATTGATCTCCCTTCTTTGCTCGCGTGGCACGCACGCGTTTTCACTTTATGTGCACACAACCAGCCAACGTATGTTTTCATGGTCAATTATATTTATCCAGGAAGTGGCAAGGACGTGCAGCATGCGTACTGACACACTTTGGTGTACACAAAATTAAGTTTATTTTGGATAAATTCAAACGTTTCCCAAGAGCAAATCCCTCTTCAATTTGATTTTTTAAACAATTCAATTCAATGAATGTAGCGTGTACCGGTTATGTTCATTAAAAACTTTCGTTCAACAGGTTATCCCTTACCTACGTCTTCCAACTTTACGAAATGTAATAAATGAATCTCGTGAGAAACCTTTGGAAAATGAAAGTGAGCTAATGAAATAATTGTCATTTGCAGAATGAAATGATAGAACCGTATTGGGCCTGGGCCCTGGATCTTTGAATGTGGTACTTTTTTCATTGAATACATGTTAGGAATTTCCTGAACAAAAGAAAGCTGAAGCTCAAAAATAAAAATTTTTACTAAAAATCTCAGGTTGTTTGGTCGAAAAAAAATCCTTCATTCATTCTTTATAAAAACTCATCATCATTCTCAAGCAAAACACATTTCATCCCATTCAGAGAGAACAGCGATTCATGAAATCCGTGGTGTTGAAAAGAAGAAATATGCTACTATTTCATATGAAAACTTAAAACAATCTTAGTATTCAGCTTCTTTACAGCTTCTTCCCAGTTCATTCAGTTGCTCACGCGACTACGACTGTGGCAGTAACGTTCTTTGAAACGGATAATAAATTAAATTATCTCGTGAACACCGTGAAAAAATGTGTTTGTTAGGTAGAGTAAGCTACTAGATGGCTTTATGATTGCATCTGATATCCATCTTGAATTCACAGCACACAGACAGAATGCTTTCATCATCAACATCATACTACTACTACTAATATGCAATAATAATAGAAAAAAATGAAGATGGATGATGGAAAGCATTACAGAGGGAAAGAAAAGAGAGGAGAGGATCCGTGATGATATGATGGTTCTAGTAGAAAAGGCAATTTTATGAAACTAATCAGATCTGCATATCATTCCACAAAATTCATATAAAAATTCTATATCCGCCTTTCACATCCTTTTTTCCCTTTAGAAGTAACACTTCTTTTTATACACTTGAATACATTAGCAATTTTTTTGTGGTAAAAAATGAAAAGAGAACATAATATAATCCAACTTTAGCAGTGGAAATGTGACATTCATTTCACCATATTTATCTAATTTAGCTTGTAATTTTTTAAATCAGTTTTTGTTTTCCTGTCATTTCCCGTCATGCGTTAATTAACATTTTTTAAAAATAAAAATGTGACTTTTGAAAGTTTTGTATTTATCGTAAAATCAAAGGAATCTGTTATTCCCCTGTAGCTTTTCAACAGAAAGAATTTACTTACTTATTATTTCAGGAAACCCACAACAGCTTCACCGTTTTCTACATGATAACATCATCATGATGATGATCATCATAAAGTATTTTTGTTACTGTACATATCTACTTACACGATGATGATAATAATAGGAAGTAGAAATGCAGCAGCAGTAATACATTTTCTATAGGGGACTGATAGGGGCATGTCTAAGCCAATGCGGAGAAAGCTGACGAAGATTACCGTGGAGATGGGAAGCTCACCCCGAGAGAGGATTGGTCCTTTGCCAAGGGAAGACTGGATAAAAGGCAGGAAACTAGAGTTGGTGTTGGTGATGGTTCTAGACTAGACTTCTTCCAGCAGCAGCATTCTTTTTTCCCGTGTAAACGAACATTTATCCGTGCTTATACTTATTTTTTTCACAATAATGACGAAAATGTGTATTATGCATTGTATAAAGGAACTCATGTATTATGCATAAAGAAAAGCAAACTCGTGCAATGTAAGTATGCATGTAGCTATATGCGGCTTCATACTCCCCTTTGGCACGGTTAGTCTAATTCTAATCGCTTCCGTAATTTCACTATTTCACAGGTAATAAATATATCATGGACAATAATACTTTTTTTTCTTGGATTGATAAAATGCATGTTTAATTTAACTTTCACGCGAAAAAATTAATTCGCAGCAATTCATACGACACACTTACTCCATGATGCAAAATGGATTTTGTAACGCTGTTTCTCATGCAAAAAATATTAAACATTTTTATTCTGGAAAAATTTCATGGCATTTTTTCTTTATCTTCGGTTCTGCATCCATTTTAGCGTATTTTTCATCTTGTAACATCTTTTCACATCACTACTTTTTCCTGCGATCTCAAAGACTGGAAGGCATAACTTGAAGATAGCATCACTGAATTTTTTCTATACTGTCACAATTTTTTTCTCAGTAAAAGACATTTTCCTCTCGACAAAGTATTCTTCAAGGGGTGAAAGCAAAAGAAGGAAAAAAAATTTGTAAGTGAAGCGTTCCTTGTGCCGTTGAAAGAAGTAAGCATTACGGAAAAAAATCTTCCTTTTTTTATATATCCCCATGATGTGATGATACATTTCTCCATTCTCCACATTTTTTCCCTATAAGCTTATTCTGCTACTTTTTCCCAGTGCGCACACCATACCCAACAATCCAACCAACCAAAGAAAACGAGAAAAAAGAGAAGGGAGAGAGAGAGAGAGAGTAAAATCATCGTGCTCATCACATCACCATCATCACCAACAACACTGGCACAACAACATCACACAGGAGAGCCATATACGGAATTCATATAGAGAGATGCATAAGCCGATGTTGCTGCACAGTTACCCTTGTATTTTGTCTCTCTTTTCCTTTTCACCATCAACATCACTACTCGAGGAAAAAGAGTAGAAATCTATGGAGGAAGGACTAAGGGAAAAAGGAAAACACGACGCGGCTCAAACTTCTCGTTTTTATCCTCGCCTCAGCAACTCAACATATTCACTCTGGTCGTGTCGTCGACTACTATCATCATCCTTGTGGCTTAGCTTCGCTGGAAAAGAGATTCTCTAGAAGAGATATAAAGAAAGTGTATATCTGGAAGACTAACTTCATTAGTCACCTTTCGTTTCGTTATCACTTGTCACAACGAGGAAGAAAGAGACCCCCTGCCTTGAATGCACACACATAATTTTGAGGCTGCACTCTTCTTTCTCTTCAAATGATACATCGTTTTTTTGAAAAGAAAAGAAAGGGAATAAAAACGAAGAGAGGGAGAAAGGGAAAAAAATATACTTCACACACTCACTCGGTCAGACTTTGATTGAATAGGTGTTACAAATTGGTTAACATAAATCACGGCTCATGAATACCAAAATAATTTCTTTAAATGAAAGAGAAAGTTTCATTCAAGAGAAAAGAAACAGCTGAGGTTGGCAAATTTAATAAAAAATTTTTTTGACACAAGTCGGCAGACTCATGTCACTTGTTCCAAAGTGGATCATAAGAAATCTAAAGCGGCAGTAGCAGCATCAGCGATAAAAACGAACCAGACTTGTTAATTTAAATTTATTAAGTCTCAGTGTCAACGACTTGTCTATACCGAGTGAAACCTAATTTCTTCAAACAACTCAATCGCAAAGGAAGACAGACTGAAGAAACCGAGACGTGCAAATTTTCCTCATGGACCTTGAAGAATGAAAGGGTGAAGATAAATTTATTTGTGAAATGATACATGTTTACTCATCCCATCTCAGCTTTCACTTTTTGCAAAAGAAAAAGTTACCGACCAGACTGGGCTGTACCTATTGCTACACTTACACCACACATCAGTGAAAAAAGGAAGGAGCCTCTGAGGAAAAATTAAATAAATGTAATAAATTAAATCTTGTCTCACCACTTTCACTCCCATTCATTTGAGTAAACACATGACAGAAAGGGAGAGAAAAACTGGGAAAGTACATAAACCAACTTAAAGTGAATAACTCGTGCTCGCGTCTATAGACATTTAACATTCTAAAGAACATTCCTTTGGAGTGAGAAAGATTAAGTTACTTTAACGTGTGTTTACAAAACCTGCCTGAAGAGACCCTTCCACAGAAAGTAACTTTGATGGCTGGTAAGGATTTACACAATTTTCTCCAGCTGATTTAGTTGATTTCAAAGGAACCTTGTTAGTGTTATCGAGTTATTATAATTTGATCCGGTCTCTTGAAAGAGGTGAAACGAAACCACAAGTCAATATAGTATCATCTTTTATGTTTATGAAACTAGTAAACTTTAAGTGCTCAGCAATTACCGTGGATGAGATAACATTGTCAAAAAAAAGTAATTTTCAGTACTTTCACATTTCAGTGATTCTTTTATGCACAAGTTTGTTTGGGGATGCGGTAAAAAAAGTAACTTGCACATTCATCACCACCACCACCAACACTGCAACTGACGTATTTTTTATTGAAGTTAACCATCTTAACTGACATCAATAGATTTTTTTTTATGACGGGAGTACATCCTTTCTTCATCTATAGAAAGATAAATTCATTTGCGCCATTATCTTCTTCTCATACAAAGTGAGTGAAAGTCTCGTGGTAGGATTCCAACCAGATAAAAGGAAAAGCAAATGAAATCAACTTGACTAAATTTACGGTATTATTCTCCTCTCCTTTTCTTCATCCACGTCTACATCTTCTTCTGCAGAATCGTAATATGAGCGAAGAAAAAAGCAAGTGGGTTGGAGGCTGAAGATAAACTCATCATTGACTCAAGCTTAACTAAATTCATTAAAAGAAAAAAAGAGAGAAAAGAAGGCTACGCTTAACTTTATCCACAAGCAATAGTGAAAACTGGGATGTTTGATGTGTGCACTTATATAATACCTATTGAAAGAAAAGAAACATTTCATCTTCAATGGTTTTACTGACGATGAATGATAATTTTTTATCTACCTATTCATCCAAACGCTCAATGTCATAAAAATTTGCGCTAATGGAGTAAGTGAGCGAAAGGAAGAAAGAAGTACCTCTAAAGACTTATACCTATAATAAAAAATGCTTTCCTTTATATGGAGAAAGAATTGATTTCCGATGAACAGAATAATATCTTTGGTTAAAGTGATAACTCAAGTCTTTTAACTTTGAAAAAAATCATAATTACAAAGTGCAGCCCGAATAACCCACACCGGACAAAAGGTGGATTCGTCGTCGTCTCCGCTTTCTTCATCTTCCTCGAGCAACCCAATAGCAGCATTACTCTCCACCCGGAACAGCCTCTCGGAGTTTCTTGTCCCGTTCAAGAAATTAGTGGAAGCTCAACAAAAGCAGTGCAGGAGCAGTCATTACCCAGAAGATTTCACACTGGATTTAGATTACAGTAGCCGAGTCAACTACTGCAAAATGTTGAGTCAATCAACATTTGCAAGCAAGATGATTGACGAAGGTCGATTATCTGCTGCCATTGATGACCGGCTGGACATCAAAAGAAGCTCAGGGGGAAGTGGAAGTAGTGGTGGAGGTGGAAATGGAGGCACATCTGTAAAATGTGAAGACTTTTCAACCCTTTATAGTATCCATTCCAGTGACGCCTCATTGACAGCTGCTTCCTCCGTTGGTGGTCCCGTTGTCAATCGCTCGCTGACCGATCATTCTGGTAAGGATGGAACCATGCTAGAATTATGCATTTTGTCAATTTTAAAACTTGGTGCTGAAAGATTTTAAAAACATGTCACGATTTTTTGTCGATGATAGATCTTGATGTGTAAATGAATATGTTTTACTAGAATGACAGTCAATGACATTTAAAAATGACATGTAAATTAGCTCAAGTGTCCTCAAGTCAACACCTCAAAGCTATTTACAATTCACTTGAAACAGGAAATGTGACAAAGTGACAGGTTTTTCATTTTTAAACACGCACTTGTCCATACTAAAACTTGACTGCTTTCAATTTTTAATGAAGCTGCATTTCAAATCATAAGGGTCACTGCTTCGGGGTATTTCAATTTTTAGAAAAAATTGTGTCGCTGCATTGAAAAATGAACGTGTAACAATACTCATACATGTAAGCTTAAAAACGCATTTATTGAAAAATTCAAGTGGAGTCCTGAAAGGTTTAAAACTCCCCTTCAATTATGCATTAAAGATGGGAATGAACAAAAGAGACGAACAAACTGTCACGGGTGTTCTTTCCCTAGTACCCTGCCACTTTTACACCCAGCAGGAGCCGCGTGCATTCACTTTAAACTCTATTGTTATGCTAATCCGGACAAATTGTCATCTCGAATGGGGCATCTGTCATCGCGGCGTTTCTGGTATCATCATCGCTATTCATATTACAATATTTGTGAAGACGTGTTCCGCAAATACACTTGTGCTTTCGCGTGATCATATTGTTGAAAAAAATCCGCACGTGCTACGTGTTAAGGTATCCGTTTTAAACTTCCTCTTCTAAAATATGGATCATTTTAAACTCACACGTGTTTATTTTTCCTTAATCTATAGTGATACTTTGATCAAACCAAATTTTAAAATTCAGATTGCAATTACAGATAAGTTTTTTAAAGCTAAATATGAAGGATTTTGAGATTTAATTTACAACTTATCATAGGTGCATCATATCATTATCATCGTGCGCTTTAAAGCAAAACATACACATCCAGCCACAATCCTAATAATAATACCAATCTCTTTTGGTTGGAAGGCAAATCTTTTAAGGTGCAGTCATGTATGAAAAGTTTTGGCAGATGCCAGACTAGATCGTTTCTGCATTGTTAGAGATCAACATCAACACAAAAAAACATAAAATAGAGGAGACAATAGCGATTAGAAATTTTCTAAACTGCAGTTTGTAAAAGAGTATAAATCTGTGGTTTATAATACTATCATTCCTGTATAAATGTGCGGTCATGCAATCATACAAGGCACATCAGACTGTAGCTCAGACAACTTTTCAAAAACTTTTCCAGGAAGCCAACAAAAACAAGTAATTAGAAAATATGACACATGAAAAAATTAGACACACATAATTTAAAAGCAGTAATAAACGTCTTCTTCACAAGTAGTCGAATGATGTCAGCAAGCTGGGATCTTCCTCTTTTACCGTATTTTAAATAACACTGCACATACCTAGGTGCATATATTTGCATTGTCGTTCGTGTCACAATGCCCCTATTTTGGCCAAATGCGATTGTCCCTTTGAGTCATCTAAAGCTCGGCCAACAAGATCCACTTTCCAATCCAATGAACTATTTATCATTTCCCAAAGTATTATTGTTAAGTATTACTAGATTATTGTGCGTATCTTGAAAGAGCAAAAAATGAGAGTAAATATTAACCAAAATGTTCTGAAGTTGTTGCAACTTTCATTCGGTTTGGAAATAATAATGGAACCCTGAATTGAAACCGATTTATAATTCATGTCACACATATTAGTTTTACAAATGCATATTACGTACTAATGAAAAAGCAAGTTTTTAAAAAGACAAATTGACGTTTCCCCTAAAGGAAGTATTAAAATTCGTTTGATTTTTATTTTCAACTTTCAACAAAAGGAGTTACAAGTATCCTTTTACTTGTGACATTACCCATCAAAAATGTCCTGCATGTTCCGCAAAATTACAAGAAAAACCTGCTTTTCCACTTTCCACCCATTTGTTTGACAGGCTTTACAACAAGCTCATTTGCAAAAACGCTCAAACCCATGATGATTCCAATTAGACTGCTTAATTGGTTCCCTTTCAGGGACAGAGAATAATGCAGAGGAAAGGAAACTACACTACGGGTGTTCGTATTTTAAATGCATGATCACAGGCAGAAACAGAAAAAGCATGGTTATATGGGACCTAGAAGTTTTTTTGTACAATCTAACTCTTGGAATCGTAAACTAAGAAAGAAGAAGCGTGGCAGCTGCAGCGTACAAGCGTAAATGTATTGTAAGTGGAGAAAGTAGGAAAGAGAAAGAGAGAGAGAGAGAGAGAAGTCGAGCAGTAAAGCTTTTGCTGGCTGTAGCTTGTGTGTGTAGTACACTGGTTTGATAATTTCATTAATTAGTAGTGCTAGCAAACGGCAGATTGAGTTAAGGCATTGGCTTCGAGTAATTAATAAAACGGGCAATTTAATTTTGGTTCATTTAAGTTGTAGCTTGTGAAGTTCTAGTAGAGTTCTAATGGAGCAGAGATGGAAAGAAGAGAAAGAGTGATTGAATGAGTACAAACACACAAAAAACATTTGAAGATGCAGAAATTAGTAGAATGCCACAAAGCTGTTTGAAGAAATTGATGTCTTCGCATTTATGGTTCGCGGGCAAGCTATTTACCACCTCGCCAATTTAATTTCACTTTGTGGCAATAGTTTAGGTTTATGTGTTTTGTTAATGGGAGAAAAACTACCTTTTCATTGGAAGACTAGATGTATGTGCAGCATTCAAAAGACAATTATTATTTTTCCACAGGCCAAGAAGGTGCTTTCAAAAAACTGAAACCAGAAAATTCCAGCACAGCGTCGATTATGGGAACAGGCGCTACTAATCACAGTCATACGCCAACTTCCTCTACCTGTCCAACACCTGCACGAAGACGACATAGAACGACTTTCACTCAGGTAAAAAAACAGGACTTTCAAATCCAGAAGTAAGACGTAATAAGTTTTAAATGAGGAAATTTGATTTTGATTTGACGTGTTTGTTTGGTTGCGAGTATATTCAATTCAGACCATGCTTCCCAATTTTTTTTTATAGATTTGACGTAAATCGCCAATACTCAAAGATATTTTATCATCTTACTTCCGTGCATGTAATTGTAATGCATCCTCATCCAATAACAACCTCGAAGAATGTTCCAATGCATTAAATTACAGTTCGGTTTCATTTTTACATTCAAGCAGTAGGTTTCATCAGCATTTCTATTTTAAAATATTACTGAATATGTTCAACAAGAACCATGCATTCAAAAACTTAGACAGTAAAACAGGTTGAGTGAATACGTGCTCCAAAAACCCATTTTGATCACTATTCATTAATTTAACTCTAAATGAATGCAATACTGGAAAAGGATTTGAAACAAAATGCGCCTCAAACCCCTCAAGGCTGCCAATATTATGGATCTCTTTTCATTCGTTTTATCTTCTTCTTCTTCTTTTTTGAGTATCGTTATTTTTTCCTCTTGACTTTCCTTCCAAGAACAATAAGCAATGCTTTAGCTTTCTAAAAAAATCTTGTTTAAAAGAGGAAGTGAAAAAATGGAATAACGACGATAGATGATGATGTTGTTGACGAGGACGCTATTTGTGCTGTTGCTCCGCTGCTGCTGATGCTTCTGCCGATGATGATGTTCCAGCCTAAAAAGGAAATTGAAAAATATTGGCATCCAACTCAAAAGGCTTCCTTTTTCCTTGATGATGAAAGAGAAAAAAGGGGGCAAGCAGGGAAGCTGGTTTTATTGCTTTCATATAGACCGGTCCTGTATTTCTCATTCTCTTGTCAATATTTATTCATGAGCAAAAGAGCACATAAGTACGCAGTAGGGAAGAAGTAAAGTACCTACTCTTATTTCCGCAACACATTACTTAATCTTAAGTGCACAAACTATTACCTCTTTACTATTTCTACAAAAAAGTACTTTACGTAAAAAACTCGGCTTTCATCTTTTCCTCCGCATTACCTTCCTTTCATTAAAGTCACCGAGAAAAAAAAATACAGAAACTTTTCACTTTATTTTTTTATCCTCTCTTTTTTCAATAAAATACTTCTCTAGTCAGTATAGTAAGTAGTAGATAACTGGAGAGGGTTTGCGTCGTTAAAAAAATTTTTAAAAAAACTTCTCATCACTTTGCTCATTTTATTTTGAAGGGATGCTCCAGCTTTAAATGTAGGAAGCAAAATGAAACGACGGGGTAGATGGATGGAATGTAGAGAAAATTGGAGAAAAAACTTTCTTCTTCAAGTCAAATTCAAGTTTATAATGGAGCAATAAAAAATAATAAGGATGTGGAATGAAGAGTAATAACAAGGAAAAGCATCATTATGAACATCAGCATCATCATCTCTATCTTCCTTTCCATCATTTTCTTCATGATCAGATCAGTTTGTTCTTCTTTTTTAAGGTATTCTTCAAGAATATGCGAGAAACCACAACCACGAACTATCATAAAGTTCATGATTATCATGATGATGATGATAAATAAGTAGTTTGCTAAGATGTATGACGCTGATGGAAACTTTCTGGTCCATCCTAACGTATTACGTAGAAAGGGAATTTAAGCCTTTCCCAGATATGAAGACGTAGAAGATTGTTTATTTTCTCCTTGTGTCTTCCTAATTTACCTGAGAGATGGGATGGAAGTCAGCCGTAATTTATATTGTGATGATACTATGGGGGAAACTTATTGAAATAATTTGGTATCTTCTTCTTTAAAAAATTTTGTATCCATATGAAAATTTTCCATTACCTACTCCCATCGACTCGTCATCATCATGTACTGGGGGTGGTCCCATACATCATCATTCTGGCAGGGTTTTTTCTCTATTAATTCCCAGTTTTCGAGGGACAGCAGCAGGACTGTGTACAAAAACCAATTTTATTTTCAATTTTGCCAAGAGAAGACTACTCCGATAGAAAAAAAACGAAGGAAAAGAGAAAATGTTTTGTGAAGGCAAAAATGGATAATGGATATGGGGGCGAGAGGCAATAAAATTCCTCTTCGTCAGCTTCATTTCATGTCTCAACATTGACAATTTTATTCCACTATTGGTCCTTTCTCCCTTCCTTAATTCCTTCTAGCTGAGCCAGAGTCAGAGCCATGTTTTCAAGTCAAGTGTCATCATTATGATGTAGAAACGCCTGCTCATTGTGACTTTTAAAATTTGAGTTTCATGATCTCAACAAAAAAGACTTTATTATTTTGTTTGGGGAAATGGGTCTCTGTGTAAATCAAAATAGCTGTTATTTCTCTGGAAATTTTTGCCATCGTGGACGATGGAAAAGTCAGAGTTTTAGAGTCTCACTATTGTCATTCATACGCTATTAAGCACAATGCTTCAAACATGGATGGAAAAATAGAAGTGGAAAGTAGCATCTTTGGATTGCTGTCTATTTCCAAAAAAAATACTAAAAAACGAACGACTGAACTGGTTGCGTAAGCCAAGTCAGCTAGAGTGAAAGATGCGATCAGTTGGTAAAGAAATCTATGAAAATAAAGGCATTGTCACTTCATAAGTATAGGTTCGAAGTTGAGATGTTTATGATACATGCATTTTCCCTCTCCCTTCATGATGGAGGCAAGCAGGCCAGGGAAGAGTAAAAGGCTTTCATGTAAATCTCCATTATTCCTAAGCTTCCCTTCCTAAATCTAATTTGCCTACGTTAAAAGCTCTCTTCTCTCTCTCTCTTGCTCTTCAAAAAATTTTCTTTCCTCTTCTGTTCTGCATCCTCGGTTTGCCTGTTCATGTGCATTGAGTAAGGAAAAGCAACAAAATGTATACGGACCAAACTCACATATGTACGTGTATAGAGAAATTTATATAAGCTTACGTTTAAATTGAGTACACATCATGCAAGGTTATATGGAATGAGTGAATTTTGAGTAGAAGAGAGAAAGAGAGGGAAAAGGATAGAAAAAGAAGACAACTTTTTTCGTCCCATCATCATCGCATCAACAACATCATCATCTTCATCGCAGAACAAGGTTGAGCTGAGCACATGCAATTCCAAAAAAAACTTTCGTTTTTCCTGCTTGACTTGGAAAGGAGGTAGATATACATTCTTACTTACTTCACTCGATGGAGGGAGAGAGCATGGACATGAGAAGAAAAAAAAACTTTTCTTCCAAATTTTTTTCCGAGTAAAGTTACGTTGTAGTAGTTTCTATGAAGGAAGCTATAAGATGGTTCTAAAAATATTCTTACTTTATTTTTTCGTCTTCTTTTTTCCCGCATCCATCTAAATAACCAGCCATCCATCCATCCATCAGTTCTGCTTTTCCTGGCCTGAATGACTTTGCCTATTTTGCTAAATTGAGGAAAAAGGTTCTTACTATCTCCAGTTTTTTTCTAGCCTTTGTGCTTCAAAAAAAGAAACCAATCTCTAGGATCTCCTTTAATATTTCTCAAAAAACGGTGATGTGATGGTGATGATTTTGGGGATGAGAGGAGGGGATACACTTTGGCTCCATGTATCTTTGCAAAGTCTAAAATGACAATCATATTGAACTCGCTTAGCTTGGCCTGGCCTTAGCACTCTCAATTCTGCAAGCTGAGAAACAAAATAGGCTATGACTGTATCAATAGACTTCGCTTGATTTTGTTCTGGAAATGGAAAGTTAAAAGATTCTTTTTTTTTTTTTTTTTTGCTTTTCATCTGTTACGAAGACATACATACCTGCTCCTTGTATGAGATGTGATCGGTTCCAAAAAAATTCTCGAGAAAATAAGCTTCTACAGGGATTGGCGAAATTGAATGCAATCACTTTCCACAAAATTGACTTTTTCCTAGAGAAAAAAATTTTTCCAGCATAGTCAAATGTGAAGAAAACAAAAAATGGCCAATCAAATAATAGTCGGAATATAATATCATGAAGATCTACCGCTGCTCCAACTGTTCATTCTACGTTCCATTTCCATTATGCACACTGCAAAGGTATAAATGTNTGAGATGTGATCGGTTCCAAAAAAATTCTCGAGAAAATAAGCTTCTACAGGGATTGGCGAAATTGAATGCAATCACTTTCCACAAAATTGACTTTTTCCTAGAGAAAAAAATTTTTCCAGCATAGTCAAATGTGAAGAAAACAAAAAATGGCCAATCAAATAATAGTCGGAATATAATATCATGAAGATCTACCGCTGCTCCAACTGTTCATTCTACGTTCCATTTCCATTATGCACACTGCAAAGGTATAAATGTCAGCATGGATTACTAATGAGGACGAGAAGTAAAATAAATGAATGTGACATGCTGTCACTGAGAGGAGTGAGTCATGGAGAATTTTATTTGAATTTGATAGGCTTATATTTTACATCACCAATCAGTCTGGATCTCCGAAAGTGGTACAGTTCCAAAGAGCACCTGTCAAATAAATACAATTTTTCCTTGTTTTGTTCAATTTCCTTTATTTTGTGGCTTTTGAGAGGTAGGTGGATACGCACATGCTTAAATATCTACCATTGTCTCGATTTTAAGAATAATCGGTGTAACACATGAGTCAGGTGCGTCATCATTTGATAGACATTTTTGATTTCCTCAATTCTCATCAAAGTATACACGAAGAATATTATTTGATGAGGGATTGATTATTTTTAAATTGAGGAAATAAAGTAGGTTATGTATGGATGGTTGGTTAAGTAAATGGATGTAAAAATATACTTTAAAATAGATCCCGTATCTTAATTACGACAAAACTACTTTTAAACTTAAATATTATACAAAATTTGGGATCGGATTCTTGTAAATCTGCCATTCTGTTAAATCATTTGTCAGTATGGCCCATTCTCTCATTATTACACGTCATTATGAAAGGTTCGAGAAAACTATTGAACTTTTAGTAGTAATATTTTATTCAAGAGAACTTTTCCCCTTATAGATTATCAAAAAAGGAAGACGAAGAAGGATGTAATGGAAGGTAGAAAGTTTTTTCATGTAGATACTTCGCGTAGTTGTGAATCTCGTTCGGAAATATTTTCATTGGGAAGTTTTGGTTCTTGTACCCTCCAAGTATTTTTTCGCCTTTTCTGACTAAATTGGATCTCAAAATTGGACTGTGTGACGAGCCGAGAGTTTTTTTCTGAACGAGGAGAAAATGATGACGGGAGAGGGAAGACAAGGGATGTATGTTGCAGGAGAGTTAGAGTTGTGTTTGGAATCGCAAAAGGGAAAGAAAGTTTACGTGTTACAAAAAAAAAATAGAGAGAAGGGTTGAGTCTTATGACATGTCTACGGAGGTTTTGAGTTACTCTTACAGATAAAAAAAAACTTTTTTTTTATTTCACTGTTTTCCGTTAGATTCATGCTTTTCCTTGAAACAAGAGCCAATCGTAGGATTTCACCGGAAAAGTGTTTAAAATTGGGAGGATTGTAGTGCGAAAAAAATATTGAGATTTTAAACGATTTTGTAATCAAAACATTATAACAAATCGAACTTCTTTTTCACATTTTGAACCTAAAACGTTTTCATCAATTTCCGCACTCATCTTCATTCAGTCCAACCAGGACTATTAGGAATGGAATTTTTTTGTTTCACAAGTTAGGGACAAAAAGTTTGAAGAATGTTTTGCTCTGCGTGGTGCACCCCAAAGATTTCCACATGAATGTTAGATATCACATAAGGGGAGGTCGTTTTTAGTTCAGCCAACAGCAGATAAAATGCTGAAACAGTGATAGGACATATAATTTAATTAGGCCTTCCATTTGACGGTGTGTTTCCCCAGGGAGTGAGAATGTTTCACTACCCGACTTTAAGCCTCTATGTTGTAGTTGTGTGTGTGTGGGACGCTTGTTCGAACAACGTCAGAAATATATAAATAAAGTTTTTTCCCCAACAATAAGCCATCTTCCTCGCAGCTTTTGTCGTTCTCCTCATCTGCCGTCATCATCCCGTTGTTGTCATCATGATCTTTCATTCTCTGGAAAAAAGAGACAAAAGGAAACATCAGAAAAAAAAGAGAAAGAGAAAAAAAGATATGAAAGAGGAAAAAAGTCCATCATTGACTACTTTGATACATATTTTGTAATAGTTCCTGCCTTCCGATTTGTCTCGGACATT
>JAHZMX010003727.1:0-10890 GCA_027743895.1 Seira musarum
TGGTAGGCGAATGACGAAGACGAACATGTAATTCAAATATGTACAGGTAAAGGTAAACTTTACACGTAATTTGGGAATTGACGGAATTGTGTTGTGTGGATCATTCCACTTCCACTTGTTTAAACAAAAAGGGAAACAAGAATTCAGAATGCAGAATACAACGGATGTTTGGGTTAGTTGGGATGGAACAAAAAGTGGCATAATGATGAATCGATTCACAATCAAGATGATCTTGATGGCCTTGCTTCATTTATCAATGTTAATGCTAAAATAATGTGTTGTGTTGGTGGGTTCTAGAGTGTTGCATCCGAGAAAATTTTTTTTGTCTCGCTCGTTCGCTTGTATTTTTGGGCAAACACTGATCGCTCGCTCGCTCGGTTTATCAAAATAGAGTAGATTCTCGCTCGCTCGTTTCTCGGTCTCCAAAATTCTAATGTCTCGCTCGGTCCCGCCCGTCTCTCGTATTAATGCATAAAATTTCTCAAAACACCCTCCGATTTCATAATTTGGCGGACAATTTTGTGCTTTTTCAGAAAAGCAAGCCTGTTTTCATTAATTCATAACCAATTATGAACTAGTAATGCAAAGAAAAGTTTCATTTTGCGCGGGCATAACCAAATTTCGTTAACAAAAACCTACAATTTACTCAAAAGTTTGTATAAAACGAGCGATGATTTTTTCTAAGATCGCCCGGGTCTCGAGAAAAGCCTGATAATGATCGCTCATTTCTCGCTCGGTGGCCAAAATTCCAGATCGTTCTCGTCTCGTTTTGCGAGCGAGAACCGAGCGGGAACCGAGATCTCGGAAAACCGAGTCTCGTTGCAACACTCTAGTGGGTTCTACCATTCGAATTTGCATGAATGAATCATAAATATTTTTATTACAAATTTTTAGGATAAAAAACTCTTCGAATGGAATACTAAATAAGTGCGTATGATATGATGAGTACTGAATGCCGTAGCTTCATGAATTTCATGAACAAAACTTGGAATCCGCAAAAACATGATGGAAATGGCTGTTCCTTTAAATTTTTACTGGACTGGATGCCGATGCTGGCATACCAGATGTTGAAAAATGAAAGTGCTCTAATTTCTATTTTCATTTCCGCCATGGAAAAAAATGGAACAATTCTGATTACGATCGCTATTTGTAAAACATGAATGCTTCGTTTGTAATTGGAAAAGATGTAAAGGAATTTTTTTAAATATCCGCAAATTCTTTCCTACATGCGTAATATAATTTTGCGCCAGTGTAAATGCAAGCATTATTTATGAACTCACTTTTTATTCGTCCAAAACTTTCAACCGATACTTTTTCGTCGTAATTTCAATCATTTCCAGAAAAGGTCACAAAATTAAGTAAATTCACCTTTCTAGCTGATCAAGCAATTTTAATGATTTTTTCCTGGGCTATCAAATTAATCTGATTTTCATTTTCTCATGAATTTTTACTTTCTGAAAATATTGTTTCCATCATTTTTTTAAATTGTGATTTATGTCATTTCAAAAATTATGTGTAAAAATCTTTCCCCTTCCAAAATGATTTGTCATGGGGTCATGACTCATGAACCCACACAAGCGGTCCATGAAATATACTCTTTGTGGCAAGTTGAAATGAGACCCAATCCAATTTCGAAGTGTCTCATCATCAATTCCAGGCGCCGCTGAACAGGGGGGACGAGGGGGATATTCTTGTCCTTATAATGTATTAAGGTTTTTGGACTCCATATCCTGCTAATGTTAAAGTCCCGATTCCAGGGGGGTCATTATCCCCCGTCCCCCGGTTCCGCGGCCCCAGATTAATTCGAATTATATTTCGAGGTGGTTAATTGAGTTTATTTATTTCCACAAATCGACCCCCTCTTCCTGCACCACCGCAGACTCGAAAAGCAACAAAACAAACATAGTATTATTCATAATATGTCCATAATAATTAACTTTCGTGCTTTTCGATAACACCGCAACATCTCCAGATCTAAAACTAACTGGTCTCTGCATTTTCAAAATCCTCTTAATCAATTTCACGTAAGCAATCCACTGCCTTTTCTCATTCCCCATGAGCAATCCTTCAAACTTCTTTGGCCATTCGGAGTTCACCATTTTGTAACTATATTCATGACAATTAACCGCCAACGGAAGTGTCTCATGAATCAGGAGATTAACCATTACAGTCATTGGACTAGCACAAACGTAAAAGCTCAAAGGAAATATTTTCCATCCGACGAATGTAAAACAATTCATGACGACGCAAAGGAGGAAACCGATGAACATGAGGACCGCAATACAAGATCGTGTGAGGGTATTTCCAATTTGCTGGATGATATGCATCTGACAATAAATCTGGAATGTGTCCCTCCTCAGGGGTAATTCGCGAATTATTTTAATGCAGTGGTTATAAACGTGGCAGTGGATTCCCCAGGGGACGAAGAATAAAACGACTGTGTGGATTCCTTCCATTGCTGCGAAATAACTTAAGATGAGGCGGAGAACAATGAAGAATAAGTACGCAAAGGGGGAGGGCTCATTGTTGTCGTCGTAAATGTGGGAAAAGAGGAGTTGAAAAGTGTAGTAGAAGGGGTCTAACCGGAAGTAGATTGCAATTGGAATCACTAGAAAACCGAAAAGTGTCATGTATACTACGACGTAATGCATGATGACACCCAGGAGGTCAGCACCTTCTTTGCCTTGGAGGAGTTTTATGCTTTCTTGGAGGAATAGGTGGAGACATTGTTTCCTGGTTCGGTTGATCATTAGCCCGGACCTTAGAAAAAAATAAAGCTGTTAAAATAGCGATAGTGACGTAGCTCAAAAAGAATTAAATGTGAGAAAGTTGCTCTTGTTTTGTCTGTGTGTAAGAAAACATCTTTTTGTACTTGAACCCACGAATTCTACACATTGCAACATTGTGAAAGGCATTGCAACATGTTTGTACGAAAAGAGTTTGAAGAGACTTGTTCCATAAAAACGATTTAACCGCTCGCCCGCGGCCGTTGACAGTTAACGAATTTCACAAAATTAAAATAACAGTTATGCCTAGCATTTTCAAGGGCTTTTGAATGAGCTAGCTATCACAGGTTATCACATATTATGTTGCAAAGAAATAAATTTTAACGGCTTCCTGCCGTTGACGGTTAAAAAATTTCCAAATAAGTTGCTCTTGTTTTGTCTGTGTAAGAAAACATCTCTTTGTACTTGAACCCACGAATTCTACACATTGCAACATTGTGAAAGGCATTGCAACATGTTTGTACGAAAAGAGTTTGAAGAGACTTGTTCCATAAAAAACGATTTAACCGCTCGCCCGCGGCCGTTGACAGTTAAATAACGAATTTCAAAAAATTAAAATAACAGTTATGCTCAGCATTTTCAAGGGCTTTTGAATGAGCTAGCTATCACAGGTTATCACATATTATGTTGCAAAGAAATAAATTTTAACGGCTTCCTGCCGTTGACGGTTAAAAAATTTCCAAATTTCGAAGTAACAGCCTTACTCAATTTTTCAAGCGCTTTTGAATAAGCTATTAAAAGCCATATAAGCAATATAAACATAATTTCAACCGTTGACCGTTATTTCTCGGTCGATTTTGCTGAAAAGAAATTAGGTGTCTTCCCCAGTACGACAGGAACCTGTGTTCCACATTTTATGTCAATCGGCGATCTCTCTTGAAAGTTATCATCTGGACAGACAGACGGACACACAGACAACGAGACAGCCCAATCGAAATCAATACTCCGCTCAGCTACGTAATAAAGTGGAAGAACTTTTTATAAAAAAAAAATTTTTAAAGGAATATTCATGGCTACGTTATCTTGTCATCTTGACAGTAACTAAAACTGATAAACTGTTTCGATGATAATATTTTTAACATTGACACTTTGTCGTTTCACTCATGAACGATATATATGCAGAAGCCCTTAATTACCTGCGAATCTGTTGATGAAACTCCAATTGAAACATCTCAACATCATTTCTTCCCCTTTTCAATTCCTTCTGCTTTAAAAAAGCCTCAAAATCCAGAACAAGATTCATATAAAAAATGATCCTCTCTCCAAGAAAAACGAATCCATAAGTCAATACAAAAAATAGACATCCGCACATGAACAACACTAATTGGATGCCCATAATAAAAGCGTTTAATGAATCAGGCACAAAAAGATATCTCACAATGAGGAACAAACAACTCAAAACTGCAGCGCTACAACAACTCAAACCAATAAAATAATACGGAAGAAGTTTCCATTGATTTCCCTCTTTAACCCAACGATTTGTATGGGGATTAAATGAAATTGGTTGGGGAAAAGGGACAAATTTCCTGGAGAAACGTTCATGCAAATACGCTGAGCTCCACACAAGCGGTGTTGACATTTTAAAATTTATTTATTTTTCATTTTTTTAAATGAGCTTTTCGAGATTTCAAGATGGCTCCAGTCACGGTTACGCTGCGTGATCTGGTCGTAGTCGTAGGTTGTGGTCACTGGTGACTTTCACTTGACATTCGGGTGGGTTACTATTTTTTTTCTTCGAATGTAGAGGAATGTGATTATTACAAACGTAATGAAATGAACTACAATTGAGAAAATTAATGACATGAGCTTGATGAGTAGTTGAAACTGAAAGGAAAATTAACGGTTGGACATTGCAATTTTAAAACATTACATGNAGGTTGTGGTCACTGGTGACTTTCACTTGACATTCGGGTGGGTTACTATTTTTTTTCTTCGAATGTAGAGGAATGTGATTATTACAAACGTAATGAAATGAACTACAATTGAGAAAATTAATGACATGAGCTTGATGAGTAGTTGAAACTGAAAGGAAAATTAACGGTTGGACATTGCAATTTTAAAACATTACATGTTTCATACCCCCAAAGACAAGACTCCAGACTCCATACTACGGTAACCGTCACTGCTGCCGGTAGTAGTTGACGTTGACCGATTGAATTCCTGGTCTGGTTTGGCGTTCCATCATTTCGGGTCAAGGTTCAGGTGGATGACGATGACCAACGGCAGAGTCGCCCGAGATTTAGTCCTTCAGATTAGACCGGAGCGAACTTCCAAGTTTGGAGTCCCGTACCGAAGAGTGCAGCGGGATCCTTCAGGAAATGCTGGTCCTCAACCACAACCGACTCCTGACGAAGGGCCCGTAGGATATGGCCCTTAATCGACCGGTGGATATCGTTGCTCAGAGTGATCAAAATGAGACCATAGAACCAGCACCAAGACATTCAACCTGAACCGGAAGTCACAGCACCTGAACCTGTACATTAAGCTACTCCAGATCCTGAATCGTCATCACATTATGGGGTAACTTGAACAAGTAGAATAATTTTTGAAGACATTCATCGGACGATCGAAGAAAGATCCTTGCACAAAGTAATGAAGATTACAATGAAAGAAAACCATGACGGTGACGGGGGGTGGGTCAACAGTGGGGTCGAGTCGAGGAGAACGCTTTACATGTCCTTCTAGAAATTCCGAGCCACATCGGGTTACAGTTCCGGCGACCTAAAAATCCAGAACATTTTTAAAATCGAGCGACCAAGTGAAGGTGAAATGGTGGCCCCCAATGACCAGTCTCAGAATCAGAAGTACATGTTGTTTCATAAGGAACCTGAGGTCAATCAGTGAGGTATTTTTTAATATCCTCTGCGCATGAGCAAGACAAACGGACAAACAAATCAACGACGAGCTTTGTACCGTAATAGGAGCGCGCGATTTTCAAAATCATCTTTAAATTCAATATTACGGTTGCCCTTGTCAGTCAGTCAGTTGTGTAAAGTAGCTTTGGTGAGTGATGCATGAAAATTAAGTCCAGAATTTCGCCAAGCTTTGAGAAGATTTTTAAATTTTCTTTTCGCCGGACAACTGTAACCATCGTCGTTAAGTCATGATGAATGTCCGGAAATATGCCGAAGAAATAATGCTCATCCTTATCTTCATCTACTATTTGATAATGGTAAGCATTATTTTGTACGTGCGTGTGTGGTCAAACAGGAACCTGAATCAGGATCAGGACAAGGTCCAGGACCAGAACTGGACCATGACCATGACCAACTCCGACCCTGTTCAATCGTATTCTGTTGCTGAAGAGGAGATAATCACGATCCTATTCTGGACGAAATATTACGACAGATTCCCCTTTGATTATCCTGCATTGAGTCCGTTACAAGAGCAACGCCCAAGGTGCTTCAAGGAATGCGAGATTGTCGTCGATCGCCGTTACTTGAACAGTAGTGATGCCGTTTTATTTCATTCACGTGATTTGATCATGATAACGCCTGGGACTGGGCTAAATCCAAGGTACAATAAATTAATTAATGTAAATCATTTAAGTAGTAAAATTAATTGAAATATTATACACGCGCAGACGCGTAAGAATGCCTAGGGTTCGTCCGAGTGACCAAATCTGGATTTACTTCCAAGAGGAGTCGCCATCCCACACGCATCCGGATCTCAGGCAATATGATGGCGTTTTCAATTGGACCATGACCTACAGGTTCGATACACTCTCTTGATTTCAGGCGCATGCGTTAATTTTATCGGGGTTAAATGGGTTCTAAAGGGATTAAATGGGTTTTAAAGGGATTAAATGGTTTCTAAATGGATTAAAATGGATTCCAAAGGGATTAAATAGTTTCTAAAGGGATTAACTGAGGTTTAAAGGGATTAAATGGGTTGTAAAGGGATTAAATGGGTACTAAAGGGATTAAATGCTTTCTAAATGGATAAAAATGGATTCCAAAGGTATTAAATAGATTCTAAAGGGATTAAATGAGTTTTAAAGGGATTAAATGGGTTCTAAAGGGATTAAATGGGTTTTAAAGGGATTACTTGGGTTTTAAAACGACCTATTTTATTTTAATAGGCGAGACTCCGACGTCATTTTCCCCTACGGAGAAATATCCAGGAGGCCCGTAAGCCTTCCTCCCCTGCCAATGGGGCAACTTGAAGGCATCATGAAGCCAAAAAGTCGCCTAGCCTTCTGGATAGTCTCGAATTGCTATACCCCCGGAAGGCGAGACGCCTTAAACCTAAATGTGGTTCCTGTCGTCTACGGCGGCGCTAATTACGACACTTTCACTCCTCCCAATTCCATTATTAACGTAGATGAATTCAAATCCACTGAAGATCTTGCAAATTATTTGAAATATTTGGATGCGAACCCAGAGAAATATTTAGAGTATTTTGAGTGGAAACTGGAGTATGAGGTGAAGGACGAAAGGGACATTTGGAAGGTTCAGTGGTGCAATCTCTGCAGAAAACTACGGGAGCATAAGAGAAATCCACGGAGGAAAGTCTACAAGAACTTGTGGGAGTGGTGGAATTTCATTTATGAATCAAAATCACAGAAAGTTTCTGCGTGTTTTGAGGCTTCCTCTTCTTTGCCTGAACGCCTTCCCTTTGATTCGGATAATCGGATTGAATTTCAAAATAACCAGGATTAAATTTTATGACTTACAAGTAAACTGTTTCAACGGCTAATCGAGATTCTCAACGGAATCGGTCAAAATATATCAATTCGACTACGCTGGAAACGATGGTGACACTAATTTGACCGTCTGAGCCCTCCTGAAATTTTAAAGCTTAAAAAGATTTTCTTGAATGCAATGTTTGATGTCATTGAGGGCCCCTGCACAATGGCCACGGTCAAAAATAAACTGTGTGGCCAACGTAAAATTAACAATTTAGGCAAATTTAAGGTTTTTGTAGGTTTTTTATAGCATAACACTGTCAATTTTTTATCATTCATTAATGCATTCAATGGCATTAATGGAAAATCTTTTTAAGCTTTAAAATTCCAGGAAGGCTCACACGGCCAAACGAGTGTCACCATCGTTTTCAGCATAGTCAAATTGATATATTTCGACTGATTCCGTTGAGAATCTCGATTAGCCGTTGAAACAGGTTACTTGTTAGTCTGAGAGATAAAGAAAATTTTTATAAAAAAAATTGAACTTAAAAAGTGTTTTGGAATTTAGAAGTTTACGTTAAATCAATTCCTCAATTTTTATAACGAACCTCTAGTACAGAAATGGGTGCTATTAAATTGAGTCTTGTGAATTGTGATTTGTCATTTGTCTGCTTAAGTAGTTCTACGGTTATCTATCCTTTCTTCATAACCGTAACCAAAATAATCATGATTATGACAATGATAATGTTAGGATCAAACTTGGAATAATAAAGAGGTTAAGCCAAACAAAAATTAAAATTATGGTCTTTGCTTTCACTACTACGACGTAGGTATTTCAAATTCCATGTTATTGCAAAACTATCAATTTCATCGAATAAAAAAAATCGAATGTCATGCCCAAGAAAATTTTCCGTCCCTTGTCCAAAAATACCTAACAAAGTATAGTAATCGGTTTGACATTTCACTAAAAATATGTACATCTCATTACAAGAGAAGAATAATAGCTTAATCAATTTTCACGTCATCCATCCTAAAATTCGAGTTAGGTAAGTAGATGGATGTAATTCAATGTAGGTTATAAATAATGAATAATGACTTTATTCATTTACTTCAAAAACTTTTTAAAGTAAAGTTTATCTGGCTTGGCTTGGCTTGACTTGGCCTTGGCCGCATGCAAATGTAAATCGTAATTAATTCCTTGATTAACTGTAATACAAGATGTATAATACAACTTTAATTAATATAATTATAATTAATCTATTTGCGTTTAAATGACATTGATATTGACTTGATACCACTTGACTATCAATAAATTAAAATTCCGAATAGCGACAACGACCGAGCTGCGATACGAAAATTAAAGCGAATGAGATTATCAGAAAAAGTTGCGTTCAGGGTTAGGGTAAAGGCATTGACTGTTGACATGGAATTAAAATACGAAAACTCTTCGGAATTATTCTTTCCATTTCATTAGCATTAATCGTAGGTCAACTTCTGGCTGGGGTAAGACGAGAATGAGCTTCAGTTTTAAGGGTAGAATTTTAAATTCGGGAAAAAAGGATTCATGATTAAATTAATGATATTTGGAATAATTCTAACAAAAACGAAAGAGCTTGAGGAAGTCAGTTCAAAATTCCAAATGAAAGATTATTTAAAAATCGTGACTCCTGACTCCATTGGAAATTCAGTTTCGATTGATTACAAACAAAATTGACTTCGAAAATTTCAAAAATGGGAAACACCTTCAAAGATTAAACTTCACTGTCACTGATCACAAGATTTGAGGGAGTTCCAAGTTTTTTATAATCTCAATTTTTGGAAAAGGCTGTCAAAATAAATATATTTTCCGACGTTGTAACGCTACCGCTATTATTCCAAGCCATATCTGACTGACTGACCATGACCCGACACTGAACATTATCTTAATTTAACATAAAAATAAATAACGAAGCTAAAGCTACTATAAATATTGACAAACTGGATGAGATTCTAGATTCACGATTGACAAGATTTAAATTAAGTATAAAATGACAAGATGATTTCCAAATCTCCCAACTCCAACTTGAAGAAGACTTTCCAGTCCAGTTCAATTCCATCCAGCTGCTACTGCTACGCTACCGCTTTTTGAATCCGTATTTTTTCCTTTCGTAGAATAAGTCTGTTTTGGAGCTACCCAGGTTCACGATTTTGGGGCATCCGTCTCTCTAAAAAATAAAGAGAATGACCGAGATTAATTAAGAAGCAGTTCAATGACAATGACTGGACTATGGATTTAAATAGTTAAGTAGCCAGGTTAACGGTCACAACGGCAATATACTTACATCTTTCTCTTGGATTGTACACTCCTTGCAGTAGTAGGCATCTGAGACTCCAGGTCCTCCGCAGATGACACAACGCCCTTGATAAGAACCATAATTACATTCATCGCATATCCGGACTAGAGTGCAAGGTCTGACGTAGGAGTCACAAATTACGCATTTCCCATCACATTTCTCACAAAGTCTGCCAATAGCTTGAATAAAAAAATTAAGGGAACGTTAAAATATTTACAATTTAATTTTTATTTATTCGAATGAGACACAACTTGATCAGACCATTCACAAGGAAAGACATTCAGCTTGACAACCTCACTCCTGACGGACTTTAATTTAATTACGGGTTTTCATTAAGAAATCACTTTATGGTTTAGTGACTAACTAACGGATTTGCACTAATTAATTCACAGTTAAAATTAAATGTGTTGGATGTTCTCCTTCAACTTAAAGTCCGTCATTGGATCCATCCCAATAACCAAATCAATTCAAACAACTTTCACTCGGAGTTCATTACATCAACGAAAGATATCGAATAAATCAATTTATTTTTTTTTATGCACAATTTTCTAGTTTTCTTCAATAACTGAATTGACTCTCTGACCAATAACTCTACAAAAAAGGATGGCGAATTTTTTAATTAAAAATGAATGAATCAATATAAAGTGCTTACCTACTCCAGGTTGCTTACGACAAAAGATCAAATCAGGATGATGTTTAGCCATAATTATTTAATTTTTTAGTTGGTCTTGATTTACCTAAAAAAATCCGGCGTAGCTGTGAGCAGATTTCTCGATTTAAGGAAAAATGTAAACAAACAAAACATACAAAAGCCAAGCTGACTGAAATTCCCGTTGTCGTGTTGCCACAAGCAGAGTAGCATTGACAATGAAAAGGAGAAACTTCGCATTGCAATGCAATGCAAGTCTTGTTGGGAGGACGAATAGATGAACAAAGTCGATCGCGGATCGACTGTGAGTTAGGAGTTAGGACCAGGGCCGTAGCTACGGAGTTCCGGTGAAATACCCTTTAAAATGCATTGGTCGCAATGCAGATCAATAAAGCAGAAAAAGCAGAATGAAAGATCTGACCTTGGGTTGCCACTTATTACGTAGCTGAGCGTAGCTAAGCGAGTATTGAGATTGACGTGACCGTCTGTCCGTCT